>OZ017780.1:8800287-8832787 GCA_963969325.1 Lycopodina hypogea | reverse complement strand
TCTCTAACATGTTACATGGCACTGGCATTTTTATTTGTAAACAAGTTCACTGTTAAATATGTTGTAAAATATGCTCAAAACAGTGTCCATAATGAGTTGGTCATTTTAACAACTACAAGCATTGAAGTTGCTCCTTAAAAGAAATCTTTTACAGTTAAATGACCAAAATTAATTAAATTATTTTTGTTTATGTTGAAAAAAAAGTAGCTGTTTTGACTGCTTTATCACATAATATGTTGGGAAAAAAAACACATTTCAGTGGATCTGAAGAGTTGGCAAGACTTGGTTTGTTTATAGCAAATAAATTATTATTTACAGTATGGAAACACACATCACACTTCGCTGTTTAATTGTACATCAATTATTCAGTTTTGGAAACTGTGGGCAAACATTTATTGCAATTACTGTTGAACCAAAGGGAAGGGATTACTCTGTAGTCAGACTTGAGTAACTTCACTGGTCCATTATTAGCATCCTTGATGACCATACTCTTGTGGTATGCATACACAGTTGGTGTGACTGTTCCAAGACTTCGCTTTTGCTTTAAGGGCCTCAAATTCCAGGGCCACTTTTTGCCTTATTAGGAGTGTCTATCTAATAAGAATCCCCCCCCCCCCCCACTTTTAATTGGTTGTAATACAATATGCAAGTTATTTATTTAGAGGTCTAGGCACTAATTTGCAGTCAGCATGGGTCTGAGTGGGACCAGGTCAAAAACTAATCATTGAGCACTTTTTAAATCGATTTTTGCTCTGCAAGTGAGTGAAATAAGTCTGTACAAGAGATACTTATTGTGGTAACAGGTAATTTGTTCATGGCAAAATGCCTGACATGGTGTTTTATTGTGCTTTCCATTTCAACAAGTGGTATTGTTTCATGTGATTGAGTGAGTATTTGGAATACAGAACTTGCAAATACTCTCAGAATGAAACGAAAGCCAGATTAAGATCATCGGCCTAGCATGACTTCAGATCTCACAAGGAAAATGATAGGGAAAAGTCTATTAAATCACTTTGGTTGAGTCATTTTGTTGTAATGTGCTGTAGGTGTGAACAGGATGTGTGTGCTTGCAGAGTATTGTGCACTCTTTCTACATCACATATCATATCTCTCTTTAATATGGTCAAGGGACAGTGAGGAGAAGGAAGAGGAGAGCTTTGATTCAAGGTCTTGACTGGATATGCATGCTCTGTTGTCCTTGCCCTGGGGTCATCCCTATCACAGAAGCTGAATCCTTATTGGGGTTGAGAGGATCTGTCTTTCAACTTCCTCAAGTGTGGCATCTGGGTATCCACAGTGTGTAGTAGTCACTCTTGTTGATAGAGCGTAGAAGTCATTTTAATCGTATGTGTTTGCTAGAGCAATGCCCACTGGGCAGATCAAGCTGTTTGTGTCTGCTGCGACCAACCACAGAGTAACCAAACACACAACACAGCAATTAAATATGATAACAAATTTGATTTAGTTACTTTTTTCCTTTGTAGCGTTCCCAGCTAATTGATCAATCCAGAACAAACATTGGAAGTGTTAATGTTTTGTTATGTATGTGACCCTGTTGCATATTATTAGCTTGCTGGTGTAAAGCAAGCAATCCACATCATAGCCTGTGTGCGATCAGCGTATATTTATGATCAGTGTATATTTTTACTCGTACAAATACTATTTCACTTTCAAAGGTGACCAATACAAGTTTTAGTGAACTGCATGACATCAAACAAGTGCTGGGATTCTGCTGGTCCACACAATACAATATTACTGAGCTGACTGAGACACTGCGTTCTCGGGTCGAAAATCCTTTTCCTTTTTTTTTGGTAAATTTAATATCTGCTCATATCCTAAAATAGTGCCAGGAAATACTCTATGTTCAGCTAATTTATATGGAATCCTTCAGGCTAGACAGAAGTCTGCTGTGGATTTTATTGTTGGTGACATCTTGCTACTCACCTGTGAAGCAGGAAATGATATCATCTGTAAAGGAGGAGATGATATCTTCTTTAAAAAATATCAAAAAAAAGTACTTGAAAAAAAAAATACCCTTTACTGGTGGAAAATGTTTTAAATATTGTTAAATTTCACTTATTCATGGGACAATGGAAAGTAAAAATGTGGTAAAAATGTACACTTTGTCATCATTGTTATGTACTCATTAGCCACACATTACAAGCTCAATCCTGCCACCTTGGTCTTGTGGCTCAATACTTGACCATTGATAACCTTTTGACTGTATATAGATGCAGTTATAATATATCAAACATTTGGTTAGCACATGATCAAATATAAGCATATCCACAATTTGAAGAGTTAAAAACTTTTAAAAATTTCACCGTTAAAAATTGTCTGAACTTCCACATTACCTGTGTGGTTCCAAGGAATATCCCTAATCCCTAGCCCAAATTTGACATTTGATAGGAGCGTTTATTTGCTCCAAGTCAAATACTCGGCCATTTTCTGCTATGACCACATTCTCTTTCCAAATATGCCACGACTTATTAATAGCACATCCATCGAATATGAATCATTTTATTCACTAGCCAGGTCAACCCCTCCGGTGGCTTGGGCTATGTCATCTTGGCTGACAGGTTGACCTATCAGTTGTAGTGTGGACACGCAATAGCATTTTGTGAAAAGCCCTCGTCATTTTCAGTGGTGTAGTCCAGACAGCCCTTGAATGAACTAACATTGCATGTGACTGGTTTTTGAAGTGTGCCAATTATTTCTCCTAAGTGACATAGATTTAAAATTTCAAGAACCCTTGAGTAATAGCGTGCATTTTAGGGCCTTGGACCTTACAGCTGTGTAGGATTTTTTCCTCCTTTTTGGGGGGGTGGGGGGTGGAATATTCAAATATTCACCTCCATATATTCTAGACATTATAGTCGCAAGTCAATATAATGTTCAATAATATTCATAAGACTAACAATTAAAATATCTTTATATATGCACTACCAAGACTGTGGTAACTACTTCAAATATTCTCCGCACTCCTTGCCAACAGGTTTACTCGGAACAATGGAGGTTGACCAACTTAAGGGACCAAAAAAGGTCAATGAATGAACAAGATACTGGCTGGTGTGTGGTCACTACCTTGCCTCAGCAATACAAAATTGTCAAAAACCACAAAGTTAGCAGTGTTGATTGATTAACTCACTCACTCAGTCATGCACTTAGTCTGCCTAAGATGTCTGTGCCAAACCTAATTGGTGCGTGGAATTCAGGCAGATGATGTGTACAGCTGCCAACCAAACTAATCTTGTTCCAAGGGATATAATCATCAGCAATCATCCTAATTGTTATACTGAGTTAATATTAATAGCAGGGGACAAGTTGGGCCAATTACCATCACATTGGGCCAGTTACCATCTCAGAGGGCAACTGTAGAAGTGGTTTCACCAGTCAGCAGCATTGAGCAATCTCCCTGCAGTTGTTTGTTGTATATTAGCATGGAGCAATGTCAAGATGAGTCGTTTATTTATTAATATTAAGTTTCCACGCTAGGTTTATTTTTGTTGTTTTGTTTTTTTTCATTGCTGCTGATAATCACACAAGAATAGCTAATATCTGATTATGATGGAGCTTGCTCCGTCTGTCTGTCTGCCTGCGTGTGTGCCCATGTGTGTGTGTCTGTGTCCATGGTAACACTTGAGAGCTGCACTGAATGAGTTCAAAATTTCAGAAGGGACTCCATGGACAACAAGAACATTTGGCTGAGTCCTTTCCTGTGAGCATAGCAATCCAAAAAGCTAAAAATGAAGACTTGGAGCTTGGGTTGTGGGTTCAAGCCCCACCAGTGTTTTTATTTGTTGTTATTATGTGTGCATACGTGTTTTCCTCCTTTCCTTCTACAGCAGCTGCTACTTTTTAAATTGTTTGTTCATTATTACTGATCTGTTCAAAATACCTCACAAACAGGTACAAAAATAAACTTAATAGCTAATTATGGTAATATTGTTTATCATAAAAGTGGCTTACAGCCCCACTTTTTCACCCTTTTTTTCTTAGTTGCCCTGATCAGCAACTCTTTAAAACTTTTTTTTCTAAGTTATGTTTCCCACACCCCATCCCTTCCAATGGACAGACTTTTACTTTCTCTTTCTTTTCATCTTTCCTTTTTTCCTCGTTTTTTTTTTCCCCTCCCCCTTTTTTTTTCATTTTCCCTCTAAACTTTTTTTTTTTCAAATTGAATATACCATTTTTTCCTTTTAAATATTTTTATCCCCCACTCTCCTCCTCTCCCTTTCTTCCCTTACCTTTTCCTCTGGAAAAAAAAAAATCTCTGGCACTGCACTTTCATTGACAATTGTGTTTATCATGAAATTTTATAGTTTCATTCACTTGATTGAGATATGAGGACCCACAGTATCTGAAGAGGCAAGTTACATGAAAACGCCTGTACACCATTATAGAGTGACTAAAACCCACCGTAGATTGGTCTAGTAGATTTCTCATGGTTAGAGGTCTCAAGTGCCCGCTAGTAGCAGTAATGGTATTTGTGTGGTTTGTATTTCAATGGCTGAACATTCCTGATAGGATGACATCTTCCCTGCCCTGTTGTTACAAGAAGCAGAAGAGTAAAATGTTACCAGCTATGTGGTGTTTGCCACATCTAATATGTTATTCCATTGTTTTGGTTTAGGAATGTGCTTCAGTAGCTTATTTCATATTTAATACTTTAATACAGTTATTTAACACGGCTTTCATTTTAATAATTTAATTACACTTGTTAACCATAATGGTTAATCATAAACATATAATAATATATAATATGTCACAAAAGAAAGATCATACATTGATGTAATCTAATTATGGTGATGCTAATAAATTAGCATAATATCGGTTTGAGGTGTGGGAGATTTATTCTATAAGTGCAGCCGTCCTTAATCGGATATACTCTTTGAAGGTGTCAATTAATATAAATTTTTTATAGTGACTGTTGATTTGTAAATTGTAATATTGCAATTGGATTATAATTTGTTTCAAGTATGTGAGTATTTGAGTTGAGGGTGCACTCTTGAAACATAATTCTGTGTTGATGTATAGATGAGGCTAAAAGGTGGTGTTTAACACCACTTGACTTCAAGTAAATTAGAATACCTTTATTTGGAGCGAAGGGAGCATATCGGATATCAGGTTTACTGTACTGGCACAATTTCAACACTCATTAACTTTTTGAGCCAGATATTATATTTGCTTCTCTATGGGAAGCCCAGATAAATTATTCTTAGTTATGTTAATCCATAATTATACTTCATAGTTGTTAATAATGTGGAAGGAATAGTTTGGAAGAACTGGACAAACCAAATTATTTTTTAATTGCACACTCTGTATTCTCAATGTAAGTGCACTAACTTTGAATGAAACCTAAGGGTGATGGTAAGAGTAAATAGTGTGTCCAGGTAAAGCTGATGCACTGAATAGGATAGGAATTGCCATATTGAAAGGTGAGTGAGAATACAGTTGCTAAATAGGGCAGCAAAATTTTTTTTTTTTTTTTTTTTTTTTTTTTTTTTTTTTTTTTTTTTTTTTTTTAAAGAAAAATCAAGAGAATAGATACAGACTTCTTTTTTTTCTTTTTTTAAATTTTGTTTTATTTTTTAATGTGATACAACTGCTCAAAATATCCACATGATATGCTCACAACAAAACACAGTCAATTACAATTTAAATACAATTAGGGAATTAAATTGGGCAGTTTTAAAGTTATTACAGGCTCTGTTGCCGGATGTTGCGGGTAGGTAAAAAGTTTGTCGGTTTTTTTTGTTGTTGCTGTTTGGGGTGTGCACTTACTATGGCCCATGCGCGGAGAAACTATTATAAAAAGGAACCCACCAGCTAGCTCACAAAGAAGAAACAATAAGATTGTTTTTATGACTGTTCTGTTACGCAGCTAGAACAAAAATGTGCTATAGTGTCTTTGATCTCGTTAGCCAGACAACTCAAATTCCTGCTGGATGCCCTAGCCAGTATGTTGGTGACCCTGCGAGTTCCACTACTCAGTCTAGCGCTCAGTCACCCGGAGGCTATCCTCCTAGCGTATCCTCTGGTAATTATGATCTCCCTTGTTATTCTGTCGACCCAAGCAGCGGCTACTCCAGTGGTAGCCCTACAAGCGAAGATTTCGATATAACCGTTTCCCCAGAGGTCTTCTCCGAAGCAATTTCTCCTTATAGCTTGCCAGGAGATAATTTCAATCTAACTAAAGAAGATTTGGGCGGCCTTGATTGTTACCTGAATGATAATAACCATGGCGCATTTAACATGCAGCAGACCCCCAAAGCACCATTCATGGATCAATATTGCATGCAGAAGTTCTTGGATCCATATAATGGCTATTTCAATTTTCCACAGACCACTGAAGGGATGGCTGGAAAGTTGGGAAACAATTCCTTGCAGCATACGCTGTGCAAAGTCTGTGGGGACACAGCCTCAGGCAATCATTTTGGTGTCCTCAGCTGTGAAGCTTGCAAGAGTTTCTTTCGCAGGAGCATCCGCTCAAGCGCTCACTACTCCTGCCGGGGCACCCGTGGCTGTGCCATTGAGAAGAACACTCGCAACAGATGTCAATACTGCAGGCTCCAGAAGTGCATGGCCATTGGCATGCGAAAAGAAGGTAACGTTGTTATGATTACATTAGTATTTCCAATATGATTTTTAACTTCATTTTTTTTTTTTTTTTTTTTTTTTTTTTTTTTTTTTTGAAGGTCAATATTTTAAATATTGCTGTTTCGTTGTTTTTGTAGCTGTTCAAGAAGAACGTACACCACAGGGTGCTGCCAAACTCCAGAGGGCCACAACTCCAACACCTCTGGGCTACGCTGCTGCCAACCTCAACAATCTCAACTATGTCACTCCACCTTCAGTGCCGTACTTTCCACAGAATTTTGACTCCCCGACCAGCCCTGTCCCAAGGATGCTTTCCTCCGCCTCGAGGATGTATGGATCTCTTCCCAATCTAAAGATGGAGTTTGATCGACCGGCTGGCCATTCTCATGGCATGCTGACCCCCCAGAGCAGATCCTTCACCCCTCCCTCCATGGATACATCTGTCTCATCGGTGCAGCTGTCTGCTGCTGTGCTGGTTGACGCTGATGTGCAGTCTGAGAGTCAGCCTGAGGCTATGAAGAAGGTAGCCAATAATATCAAGCTGGAAGATCTGTTTGAAGGCATCAAAGCCTCTCTCCTTAAAGTGATCGAGTGGTCCAAGCGTATACCAGTTTTCAGCAACCTGATCTTGGACGATCAAGTGAAGCTCTTAAAGTCCAGCTGGTGCGAGCATTGCACCCTCAAACTGGCTGCCCAGAACGGACCGAAATCTGACACTGTCTTGCTTGCCAATGGTCTCTCCTGCAGCAAAGATAATATCGATGATCCTGAAGTACGACGAGTGTTGTTCCGGGTCTTCAATGAGCTTGCCTACTGGCTTGATTACCTCAATGTCGATCGCGTGGAACTGGCTTGCCTCAAGGGAATTCTGCTCTTCAACCCTGGTATGCGATCCCCCAAAAAAAATTTTTTTTTCCTTTTTTTTTTTTTTTAATTAATTTTTTTTTTTGTTGTGGTCATCTACCATGTGTGTAGCCAAATTTTACTTCCTTTTTTTCCTGCTCTGTTTAACAGATGCCAAAGGACTCAGTCCAGCATCGAAGAAGAGGGTGGAGATTTTCCAGGAGCAGATTCTGCAGAGCCTGGAAACCCGTACCAAGACCATGTATCCTGTTTCCCCGCAGCGCTTCTCCAAGCTGCTTCTGCGTCTCGCCCCACTCAAGGCCATCAGTCTTGAAGTCATGCAGCATATGGAGGTCCAGAGAGCTCTTGGCAATTCCAAGATGGACAATCTCTTTGGAGAACTGCTTGATTTTGAATGAACTCATTTTGTTTTCATTTGCTGAAATATGCACATCCGAGCACCTCATTATATACATATTTAGTTTAATCTTTTGTGTTAGTTTTGTTTTGTGCATTTCTTTATGTAATGTTGGAAATAGTTGACCCTTAATAAATATTTACACATACTGATGATTCATTCCTCTCTTTTTTTGCACTGATTGCATGTTTTCAATCTGATCCTAACTTCTGTAAAGTTGCTCCTCTTTCATATTTCATCTTTAATACGTTGAATTGCTTTCACTGTGCTAATTGATGGTAATTCCCTCCCCAGACAAAACACACAAGGGAGGGAATAGGAGTGCATTATGGGCCATGGTCAGATCTTTATTACATTTTTATCATCGCTGTACATAATTGATGTTTCTGGCACTGGCCAGCAGTCGTCAGGTGCATTGTCTTAACTCTTAAAGATCATTCGGGCATCTTTACATTAACCCCCCCCCCCCCTTTCATATGCACCTATATATATGTATATATACATATGTATGTTACATCACACATTGTGTTAACTGCTTTTGACCTGAACTGACATATCTCCAATTAAAGCACCACCAAGACCACCCCACCACACTAGTGAGTTAGGTGTGCTGACAATACTGCCAGGTGTGTGTCAGGTGATGAGCTGACCACCAAGTAATAATCTATCAACTTGTGGGCAACTTTCCATATCCTAATCCACTAGAATTAGGCAACGTATGTGTTAGAGCCAACCTTGAGTTGGGTGCAGTTGCTGAGACGGTGTCATAGTTGTAATTTATTGTGATCTCATACTTGAGCTGTCTTGATTAAATTTTTTTTTCAATCATGTCATTCTATAAATTACAGTATATACACAAATATTGAACCAGCCAATTCTGTTGCGTATGTTCAATTATATAAACAAGCTATCTTGAGTGAAGAAATGCAAGAACAAGAAAAAATTTTAAACTTTATATTTGTCCATGAACTGAGACCTCATTATCTGGATTGGTTTTATCTATAGTGTTTCAAAAGTTCTAAGTTGAACATGAATGTTGTGTTTTTTTGTTTCCATGCATATGTACATGTACAACACAAACAACAAGTTCCTTTTACATGAAAGGATGTACTTATAATTGTGTAAATCAGGGCAATGGCAGTCCAAATGATCTGCGACCAAACAAAGTTACCAACAACACTAATAGTCAAAACAGAAAACCGTAAAAGGACATTTAGATCAAGGAACAGTTAACTATTCATCAAAGTTAGTAACACCTATGACCGCTGTATAATCAGTTGGCTCACTATCAACCACATTTCTTCAATTAAAACACCAACAAGACCACAACCACCACACTAGTGAGTTAGGTGTGCTGACAATACTGCCAGGTGTGTGTCAGGTGATGAGCTGACCACCAAGTAATAATCTATCAACTTATGGACAGCCTTCCATCCTAATCCACTTAGAATTAGGCAACACATGTGTTAGAGCCAACCCTGAGATGCATGAAGTCACCGAGCCAGTGTCATATTTGTGATTTATTTTGATCTCCTACTTGAATAAGTAATAATTGTATGACCAGGTAGGAGCTCCATACAAGGTTAGTTGGAACTTTTGAACAGTGAGATTTTCTCATGGAGATTTGTGGCATGTTGTCCTTATTTCCTTATGTAATCTACCACATCTGCACTTAGAACCCTGAGATTACTGTGACCATGAATAGTTCCTGGATGATTGATGCTGATAAGCTTTGGCCACAAGAATGGAAGGGTCTGTATGATAGACTTTTACTTGGCACAAGGAATGTAAGAAATAGGTATCCTTATCAATAATATTATTATTATTCAGACAAGCACACACTGACAGAGAACGGTCATGGCATTCCTCTTTCTTTTTTTTTAACTCAACCTGGTCAGCTAGCCTGTTCCACCACAAGCTTCTCTCTTTCTCTCTCTCCCCCCCCTCCCCCCCCAAATTGTATCTTGATTTATCATACACAAAATGCACAAACGGGTTCTTCTGTATGAGAAGTTACAGAGAAATTTCAGAGAAATTTGAGCTCCTGATGCCATGGGGTTATTTCCACCTCCTTGGCAAGCAGGCAACTTTCTTTTTTGAAAGCCAGCTGGTGAGCTGATTACTATTGGGACCAAACTATAACATTACAAGCTTAATTTTCCTTGCAGCTTGTGTTGGGGGTGATTGGGGAGGGGGGGGGGGGGGGGGGGGGGGGGGGTGGTGAACCATGCACATCCCAGGAGACACTATGTGCTTGGGATATTGGGAGACCAAGTTCGCTAACTATCCCAGGAAATACACTAGATTATTCATACACAAACCAGCTAATTCATTCAAATCGATTTATTAATATCCTTGAACAGTCCCACTAATAGAAATCAATTAACCATACCTACACACTCACTCCGACAAGTATAGCCCTGGACAGTCCTGGACACACACGCTATAATGGACATGAGTGGGTATGTAGGTGCCCACTCCTCTGGTCTTGAGAACATGCCACTAACCAACCAACCCCCATCCCCTGAATATTAAAAATTTAACATCATAAAAAATAGTTTCTGCAAGGTGGATTCTGTGTCAAGCTTTATCCACAATGTTTGTACTGTACATTGCTTTGTGTAGCAACAATACAAAACATGGGTGCTTCTATGCTTCTATTCCTGTTTGTTAGGACTGACACACCCACACACTGAAATTAGGTTAGCCAGTGCCACATACATAGAAAACGGTATGTTTACCCAACATCACCAACAACTACTCCATACACAGATTAAAAATAAAGAATTTTAATTTATAGTTGCTTTGATGTCTGGGAGGGGGGGAAGGAAGCCCTCAGGTGTTGAACAGAAATAGACTTCGTGTTGCTCTATTATATAGCAGCACATCAACTTTGCAAATGTTGAACCCACGTGATAACAGAAATTATGAAGGGCAATGCACTGTTACATGAGTCTAGAAGATAGACTGCTCAGATGTCTTAAGGTTACTAAGTACTAACAACAACCACCACCAGGTGATCAACAAGGTCAGATTGAAGGGAATTTTTGCTAGACCAAGTGAGAAACATGCACCATTGGTGTACTCAATAGATCTCCTTCCCTGGTGTGGGGTAGGAATGCCACAGTTTTCTGTAACTGTCCATCATGATTATCAGAGATGGAGGGGAACAGAGAGTCAGAGAATGACACTCTCTGCAGGGTCATTGTATGACTTCTGTATTGAAGGATGATCAAATATTACTACTTCCTTGGTGGGGAGGGGGGGGGGGGGGGGGGGGGGTAGGTAGGAAATTGAATCACAATTATTATCTAAAATTAAAAAGAAAAAGTAAAAAATACTAATACCTTGTAATTAATAAATAAATCTGCTGTCTGTTGTTCCACCCAAAGCCTCCAAGGAAATTCATCCGATAATGTAGTAAATAATGTAGTTGGTATCAAGGAAAACCATATGAAACGAATCTTCAACAATGTTCCTTTCTTTGGATGCAATGATCACGTCTCTCCATTGTTGTTCTGTGGTTAAGAAATACATCTGCTCCACAACTTTGTGGCTTGTACTCCCACATTCACATCCTGAAATTAGTGGCAGGGGGACAAAGTTCAATCTATTTGCATGCAAGATGGACACCAGCAGCTCAATACCTAAACATGGTAAGGTACGCAGCACAACCTGACCATGCTGTAAGGGCTAGGGTTGGACAGGCAGAAGTTGAACTAGTGGATATATGCTCCCCCTTTCGTTTCTAAATTACCCATTTAGATCAGCAACAATAGTCAACATGTTGTTTTATAAGTATTTGTTATAGATAGTGCAGAGGTCACTGCCACTAGCAATCACCTAATGACGTCATTGACACTGTCTGCATAAGTAAAGTAAAAGTAGTAAATCATTGAGTAGACAAAGTAAAATTGGTAAAGGGTCATTTAAGTTGCAGTTTACATGGCTAGTCTTATTATCAATTCCTTAGCTTGTCAATCCAATATATAGTTCTTCATTCTATTTTGTCAATAAACACCCCCCCACCCCTCCTTTCCTGTTTACGTCTGCTCGAGTATGCTTAGTGATCTCCCTATTCGAGGGGCGACATTTCACGTTAACCATTTGCTACTATAAAAGGCAGAGAACATTTTTTCCTCCTTCCATTTCTCCTTCCTTGTGGGTATAATTTGAAAACATAAAGTGCACACCTTCATGTGTCATAAAACCAGCCCCATCCGGCTCAATTCATTTTCTGACAGTTCTACCTTGCTCAGGCAATTCTTTAATCCACTAGCCACAAAATCGGTGTCCCCCATTCCCCCCCCCCCCCCCCCACTGAAATGAATAAAAAAATTATAAAAGTAAATAAACCAAAAAATCAACCAAAAAAACAAACAAACAAACACAAAACAAATATAAAACAAACAAACAAAAAACACAACAGCAATAGAATTATGTATAGCAATTGAAACTTACTTCATGACAAGATTAATAATTTAGTTTTATTTACAAGTTCCAGTCACCCATGCCCTAAATAAATCATGCATATGCATATCTTTAAGTGCATTCTTAATATTTATGGTGTGTAATGATGATTTTCTGGGTGGGGACCATGGGGTTCAACATGGATGGATGCACACATTTCACTACATAATTTGGAAAAGAGAGAGAAAAAAATCCACTTGAAACAGGTTTCGCATGGTGAATGGAGTGGGCGTGTGCCGACTTATTATAAAGAACAACAAAACAACAACTTTTTGAATATAAACTCATGTGTTTAGAGGAAAACAGCCATTATTGGGATAATCTTTCAGCTGTCCATTAGCTTAATCACAAGAGATAATTTCTAACACAAAACTTCACACGACAAGACAATCACCAGTTAGAGGCCTATTAGAGTCGACCAAGAAAGAAAGAAAGAAAAAGGAAAAAAAGAAAGAAAGAAAAAAAACAAAAACAAAAACAAAAAACGCCCAAGAACACACATATACACTACACTGTAACAGCTATTGTGTCAAAATATGTAAGGACACAGACATATTACTAAAATATATCATCTAACTCCAACCAGGTAATTCCTTCACCTGCGATGTTCTCTCTTCCATCTGGTCATTGATGTCAGAGTTTTTCCTTGACATGGGAGATTTCCAGTGCTCTGCAGATTCAGGGAACACAGCCAGGGCTTCCCTCATGGTCGCCACAGTGAGCGTTCCATTTCTCTTCCTCATCAGCAGGCCAAGATCATCCACTTTAGCAAGCGCATTGTCAATGTCAAAAGAAAAATTCTGCAGCTGGAAATGTTTATTCAACCAATCCTCAACTCTGAGTTTGAGGGACTCGGGCGTGTCATACACAAGCAGGTCAGAGTCCTTGGCTTTGAGAGGGTTCAAGAGGAACGTATATGCGAGGATGACTTCCTTGACCTCTTCGTCTTGCGCTCTGTCGGAGAGCAGAGCCAGGACGCCGCGGTTATTGGAGATGGTTTGGTAGTAAAGAGTTGTGGCAAGGCTGGCTAGGTACTGGTTCCGCTTGTTCTTGTAGCCTATCCATGCTCTGCATGCTATAAAAGCGGCCACTCCCACCCCACCCCACACCCACTGTACCTTCAACTCAGAGAGGAATGGTACAACCCTCAGGAGTGGCAGACAGGCTCCTAGGAATACACTAGACATGAGAAATCGCTTGTCAAAAGCAGACATCCTGATCTTCCCCTTTGGAAGTAGGCGCTCTAGTTTGTCAGCATGTACTTCTTTGAAAACCTTGAGGTGCAGAAGCTTTTCTCCTCGGGATCGCACAGCAAGGAACACACGAGTATACAGCTGCACCGAAGTGCCTTCCACATGTTTGAGGTTGAGCATGGAACGCATCTTGTCTCCCATGTAGGAGAGAAGAGACCTCTTCTTGAGTTCGAGGCCCTTGGTCCAGACCTGGAGGTGCTCATAGTCTGAATGATTCACTGAGACAGTGATGCCGCTGGTGTCCCGATCATGCAGCATTGTTAAGAGTTCTTCTCGTGGGATTTCTGTGAAATTAGCCATTTCTAGAAGGTTGCCCACTTTTTGAAGTAGGGAGTATTCTCTATCCAACACTTCTTTTTTTGAGAGTTGTCTTGTTTGGAAAGTGTCTTTGTCTGGGTCAATCGCATCATAGAGCAGCTGTAGTATATATAATAATAAAAATTTTTTTAAAACTGAACATCCAATCCAAGATACAGATGATAACAAAGACATACTAATGGCATTGATATTGCACTCAAGGTAATGCATGCCATGGGAGAGAATCAATTCAGTGTTGCAGCACACTGTCTGTGTATGATATCAATGTTCACTGATGCTGAAATTCTGCTGGTCATATATTACTGCCCGTAAACTATCAGTGGGATTGCATGGTAAGGGTCGTCAGTAAATAAAATTCTCTCTATGTATATAGCAGCAGATACTGGCAATCCTACTGCACAGCATACGATTGGCTGGCAAACCTTGATACTGCATAAGTTATCAGCCACCCTCAATCCCTTGACTGTAACTACCTTTAATGATCACCTTCTAGTTCAGGTAAACCTTGTAACCAGGTGGAATTGAAATGATCAGTCAAGTAGTTGACAGTGCAAGCAATGGACTCATATTATTTAAAGTATCTGTTGATTTTAAACTTTGTGGATGCTCATGCATGGTGAAGAGAGCTAATGACGGCCAAATTATTGAGTGGTCTTGACGTCCTGTGTGGACAGGGAAATCTAGGTTCATTTGTCAAATGCACATAAAAGCTATTATCACTGTGTAGCCCAGAAACAGTGACGATTGTCATTCGGAGCTAATAATTGGCATTAAGCCCTGAATGTGTCTCCCAGGGGGTGTCTGGGCTGAGGTTGTCACAGTGTCTCAGGATCATCTCACCAAGAACAATATTTTCATTTGAGCATTTTATGTTAATTGTTGCTCTGGACTTGCTCCCCTTCACAAGTCAGCACACTCCCACCCACTCAATAATGTTCCACATGTCAAACATTAACTTGAGCATTTTCAACAGTCCAAGTTGAGCAGAGCTCACACATATCTAATTAAATAGCACTTGTTGCAAAATGGAGAATATTTAACCAAGTTTGAACATTTTATACATGCTTTTCACTGGTTTTGACATCTTTATGACATTATTTGAAGTCCAAGTGACAGAACACCCATAACCATCCAACTACACTGCCCACCAGTTGTTCCTAATTGGATACACTAGTTTGAGCTCCCTGGAGACCACTTACACCACAGTAACATGCTCACACAGTTTAGAGGTCAGAGGTCTTCAGAGGTTATCCTTAGAAAACGTTGCAACATCTAATGAATTTCATGTACATAAAACTCGAAGTCATTTTCCATAAAATCACGATATTATAGTTTCATCCAAACTTGAGGCATTGAATGGTAGGTATCCATGCAAGCAAATAGAAACATCCCTAGGACATATGTTGCCTTGTTTGTCCACTTAATACTCTCTGAATATCACAACAGCTAATCTACAACTGGAAACCTGAGCTGGATCCAGGGCTTGGCAATTGATTACAAAAATATTTTCTATTAAAAAAAAAAAAAAAATAAAAAAAAAAAATAAATAAATAAATAAATAAATAAATAAAAAGAAAGAAAGAAAAAAAGATATATAAATCTATATATTAGGTTGTGTGTTTTTTATGATCGCAAAAGAAGATGATCATGATTGATAAAGGGACGGCTAGGGCTAGATGAACCACAGCTAGGGTGTTTGCTGGTGATGCAATCCATTCAGTACCGTGGTTGGTAAACGGTTTGAGAGACCAGAATATCATCTGATGATATTCTCAACAGGACTGCCTCATCAGGAGGTATGACATCATCATACATTCAAAGAAGAGGCTGCTGGTTGTCACAAGGACATCAGCTGCCATATTGATGAGGCAGTCCCATTGAGAACAAAGTGAAGAAAAGAGAGAGGAGATTTTCCAAACCAAAACCCAACTAAACCCTCCCCATGCATGCAGGGAGCACATGTACAAACCACAACATTTCATAGAAATAAGTTCAGCAGTTTGAACATGTATACATCAAACATAAAAAACAGGTGTAGCGCTCTTATAGATATAGGTGTGTGTGTGTGTGTGTGTGTGTGTGTGTGTGTGTGTGTGTGTGTGTGTGTGTGTGTGTGTGTGTGTGTGTGTGTGCGTGTGTGTGATCATATTTATTGAATAGAAATAGAAAAAAAGAGAGCAAGAAATAGAAAAAAAGAGAGCAAGAAATAGGTGTGGGGGTTCCCCTCTCCATTACCTTGCCCGGATCCTAGCAGAACAACATCAAATATTTTGAAATTTCAATTTTATAAAAATTGGGGGAGGGGAGGGGGGGGGAGAGAGAGGGAAAGAGAGAGGGAGGGGGAGAGATGGAGAGAGATAGGAATGCCAAATGCTGTGAAAATCAATGTAATTAAAACAGATAATAAACGTTCAAGTTAAATTGTGATCTACAATCATTTTCAGACAACTCTCCACGATGAGTCAGTGGAGCAGAATAAGTAAAGACTTGTGCCAAGTGAACTTTTGAGATATATATATATATATTTTTTATATATAAGCAAGCTACCAAAAAAGGTTTAGGAATACAAGTGAGCTATGCTGTGCATGGTGAGCATATATTACTGATGAGTTAGTGCTTGTCGTGGATCTGAGAGATCTGTTTAGGAAGCAGTCTAACAACGATTCAACTGAATGTGACAGCACAGACGAACATCCTAGAATTGATACAATCGGTGATAGATTACTCAGTTAGTATACTTTACATCACATTCTGCAAGTGAGCCATCCACTTCCACATGAATAGCAAACAGTAGCAGACCTAGTCCATAAACACATACATTGTCGTACAGACCCCCACAAAAGAGTTCACTGGTGTGTTAGGTATGATAAGAAGCTTGGTGTGGTGCTATGTTTTGTTTAGTGTGAGAAGTGGGCTGAGATATCAAAGATAAATCATGTACTCTAAATATGGAAAAAGAGGAAAGAAAAAAAAAGGAAAGAAAAAAAAAAGGAAAGAAAAAAAAGGAAAGAAAAAAAAGGCAAATGTGGATTAAGTTCCTTTCAAAACTAAAAAAAGGTCTAAAAATTACATGAGCATGAAAAAGTCTCAAGTCACCAAAGTGATATCATATGCTGCATTTATAATTTATGCTAACAAACTACCACATTAAGGCTGATTTTGAACACATATTGGTATCCCTCATCATCCCCCCCCCCCCCCCCGTTTAAAAAAAAAAAAAATCCTATATAAAACCCTGCTTTGGGTTGACCAATATTATAGTTGATTCTTGGCTCTCATAAAAAAAAGAAGAAAAAAAAGAAAAAAAAGAAAAAAAATTAAGAAAATGAAAAATAAAAAAAAAGAAGAAAAAAAGAAAAGAAAAGAAAAGAAAAAAAGGAATGAAAAAAGGTAAGACAATTCAGATATCAAACTAGCATTAATGAAATCAATGTTACTACATAAATATCCATCCAATGGGTGGACACAACAGCCCCCCCCCCCCCCCCCCCCCTCCCCTTAAAGGATATTATAGCATAGCACCCATCCTAGGGACAAAAATAACAAAGATCGCTTAATATAATTGTAGATATGTTGTTTGCTATCTCATCCCAGATGCTTGGGCGACCTACCAGTTAAAAAAAAAAAAGGTAAGGAAAAAAGAGCTGGAAGTAGTTTGGGCAAAGTTTTGCTGACCTATGTGTTTACACAATTATGGTTTATAGTAAGTGGGGTGGTTTACTCAGGTATAGAGTTCTGACCACAACCAGGAAATTTCCAAAAAAAAAAAAAAAAAAAAAAAAAGGTTTATGGGCATGTTTTTAATCCGATCGTTACCAAACTTCCTTATAATCTCCCCAGGGTGACCCTCATCAATCCCTGAAGATTTGAGCCCTTTAGGTCCAATCATCTGGTAATAGTTACTGAACAAACAAGCAAACAAACAAATTGAGAATTAAAGTAAGATGGCATTGACATCCCTTTCCAAAATTGTTTAAATAGAAATTTGGTCCATTTTATGGTTGAGTGATGAGAGTAGAATGGACCAGCTTCTTATCCTAAAAGTTAGGTTTTGATTTTACTTTTAGGATAGTCCTAAATCTGTATTAATGCTAAATCACATTTATGTATAACTTTTGGTCCACAAAGGCTAGGTTTGGCTAGGAATTATATCACACACCTTGCATTCTTCCAGAATACTGTAGAAGCTTTGGGAGTATTTTGCATCCAAAGAGGACACAAGGGTTCCTAGTGATTTTTTGTCTTCAGTGCTGAGCAAATGTGTATCCTGGAGCAGATGTTTAAGAATACTTTGTTGAGTAACAGGGATAAATCGTTCCAGTTGCCTCTCATGCTTTCTCAGTTCAATTGGGACGACTTTTCCTGTTTCAATGTCTTTGGAAATAGTAACGTCATTTGAAGCATGGCGCAGCTGATAGGAAAAGCTATGTGGGGGGTGGTGATTCTTGTGAAGTGGTGTTGAATCAGAAGTTGAAATTCTGTAGGAACCCACCCTTTCACGGGTGCTGAAATAGAGAATTCTGATACATTTGAAGTTTTGTCCAGCTGCAAGTCTGCGTGGTATGAACTGGTACATCATAAGCTTCCAACACTTGGAGAAAGTATAGCTGAGGGAATGGTAAATAAACCCTTATAAATGTTGGGAAAGGTCGTCAATGACTCCAGGCACAAATGAAATGTTTGAACTCACTTATTGGGATTAAGAAATGTCTACAATTAAATGGAGTCAATTAGAGTCATACATTCCTCATTTACTGTGCTGCTCAATTAGAGTCATTCGTTTCTCATTTACTGTGCTGCAGATAAGATGAGCTTTCTATTTTATAAATTTTTTTCTACCTGTACTTCTTTTCTTCTAATTTTTGTTATAATTAGATTACTGAAAAAATTTCAATTACAGTTATTTGAGTTATCATTACTCACACATGATAAATATGCAATGTAGTTATCTTATACTATAAGAGAATCATCCTGTGTGTGAGCAGTGGGTGTGTGGTTGTAGTCTGTGTGTTAGTAACCTGATAACTATTCTAAATGTTGATGGAATCCGAAGATTTCTATGGTGAGTAAAACCTCCATCTGCTCCATGGTCAGAACCCTAGTGTTTATGGTGAGGCCATACCCATTCCTGTGAGCATCACAGGCCAAACCCCCACCATCCCCAAATAAAACTCAGAGAGCCAGAGGACAGAGAGAGCTATAGTTTCAGGAGGGATGCGGATTGCATGAACATTATTGCCAAATCTCACCCGGCCACATACAATTTGTTTAGTGTGAGATCTCCACCAAAGGAAAAAAAATTCTGTGTGTAGCGTGTAGTCTTCATATGAGCATTCATATTGGTAGCTTCCCTCTAGATTTCCAGGCAGGAGTTCATCAGCCACTCAACTGTCTCCTCCATGTGGGGGTCGATGGATTGGACAATCATGGATGACATGGTCTGCAGTCTATTCTGTGGCACAACACTTGCATCTTGGTGAAGGAGCCAGTCCCCATTTGTGCATATTTGAATGAAATTGGCTGACACCAGTTCGCAGGTGGTTCAGCCTGACCCATGCTGATCTTGTGAGGGACATTCCTGGTAGCTGGGAGTTGGTGTTGGGCATGAAGTCACAGAGTCTAGAGGTGTTGCTTTGCCACTCCATGTTCTACATTTAGCTCTACATTTAGCTCTACATTTAGCTCTACATTTAGCTCTACATTTAGCTCTACATTTAGCTCTACATTTAGCTCTACATTTAGCTCTTGAGTGTGCTGCACTTATGCCAAGGTCTTCAATGTTTTTAAGTAGCTGTGGTGTGGCTGGCACAAATGGGTGTCTTGACTTCAGTCACTGCTGCTCTCCAGATGATGGACGCTGGAGAGTGCATGGAGTAGATGGTCAGGGTCCAAGGCGAAGCTAGCAAGAAATATCGTGGCTCCTGTATGGTTAAGCTCAGCAGGTTGGATGCCAGCAAGGATTGGTAAGTAGTCCGTTGGGGTAGGACACAATGGTCACAATGTGCAGCACGTTGTTAATAGCGGTGTCAAAATGGTGGGTGTCAACATGGTGGGTGTCAACATGGTGGGTGTCAACATGGTGGGTGTCAACATGGTGGGTATGGGCACTGTGACACCACACCAGTGTGCAGTATTCAGCAGTGGAGTGGACAAGCGCCAGAGTAGCTGTTTGAAGGGTGTTGGCACCAAATCCCCAGCCTGAACCCACTGGCCACCTTAGAATGGTGAGGCACACAGTTAATTTCCGCATAAATATGCCTCATGTGTACACTAGTACACATCCTTGATAATATGAAACTAATGTCCAGATTTTCAAAAACTTTTCATGGTAGGATTCTAGTGTCATCTTCCTTTTAAAATTTTTTATTTATTCTTTTCAAGTGGAAAATCGGTAGTTTATATATCCCCTATATATATATAAAAGATGTCTGTCTGTCTGTCTGTCTGTCTGTCTGTCTGTCTGTCTGTCTGTCTGTCTGTCTGTCTGTCTGTCTGTCTGTCTGTCTGTCTGTCTGTCTGTCTGTCTGTCTGTCTGTCTGTCTGTCTGTCTGTCTGTCTGTCTGTCTGTCTGTCTGTACCATCATTCTGGCCAAACCTGTGGATGGATTTCACTGAAACTTGGCATGATGATAGGTTTTGACCCAACTTAAACATGGGGTAAAAATTTCGTAAAATGGTTGCCATGGTAATGAGAAATAGCCAAATATGGTATTTTTGCCAGTAAAACCATTGGAGCTATAGATCTAAAACTTGGTATAGATATACAATTTTACTCTGGGAGTAACATGGGCTTGGTCCCACCTGGCCACACCTCTTTCTTTCCTGTGTAAGGCCAAAAATGGTATTTAATCAAGAACGCTTGAACCTAAGGAATTAGACCCATGAACCCATATATATTTGGAATCAATATAATCTTGGGGATGTTTTAAGGGCATGTACATGACCACACCCATTTTTGTTTCAATGTCAGGCCCCCAAAATAGCCAAAAATGGTACTTTAACCAGACAAATCCTTGGAGCAACAAACTTAAAACATGGTATGTATACACAATTTGACTTTGGGAGTAACATGGGTGGAATCCCTTCTGGCTACACCTCTTCCCATTGGTGTGTAGAGTGAAATAATGCCCCCCCCCCCCCCCCCAAAAAAAAAAAAAAAAAAAATCAATCTGAATAATGCTTAGACCTAAAGGGTCAGATCCAGATATACACTTTAATGTATATTTTGGTTCATAAGTGTGTTTGTACATGTGTGTCTAGACATCACAGTGAAATTTGGCATGTGTTCTCCAAGAACCTGGGTGAGCCTTATTAAATACATATTGGTAAGGTAATGGGTGTGATTTTGTCATAGCCACACCCACAGGAAGTTATGTTGGCTATTAAAAGCTAATCAAAGGACCTACAAGACTGGAATTTGGAATGAGGTTTCCAAGCAACTGAGTGAGCATTACTAATCAAATATGCATGTGTCAATGGGTGTGATCTGGTCATTGCCACACCCATTGGACTTCATGCCAGCCAAAAACTCATTTATAGACCAATTAGGCTGAAATTTAAAATATGAAGTCAAAGTAACCAGGTGAGAATTATTAACTACATGTAGATGTAGCAATGTGTGTGGTTTGATATTAGCCACTCCCAGAGGAAGTTATTTTGGTTACAAAAGATAATTAAAGGACCAACCAGGCCGAAATTTGAAGAGGGTTTTATAATGTTTCATGTTGACATTGGCCGGGCATATGCTGCTTGTGTGTGTGTGTGTGTGTGTGTGTATGTGTGTGTATGTGTGTGGGTGGGTGCGTGCGTGCGTTATTGCTGTTTTTAGATGTTTGGTTAGTGCATGTGTGTGTGCGTGCGTGCGGGCGGGCGGGCGGGCAGGTGGGTGGGTGGGTGCGTGCGTGCGTTATTGCTGTTTTTAGATGTTTGGTTAGTGATTCATGAGACTTTTTTCAAGGGAAGCACATGCAAATATGACTATTTCCCTGTGGACATCAATTCCTAGTTCGATAGTCGCAATTATATTATTTTTTCTTTCTCTGATGTAATTTCAATATTTCTTTGGGCTAAAGAGAGTTAGTTAGTTGCCCAATGTGCTTGATGGACTCATAAAATTGGGTGTTATAAATATTATTTCCCCCCCAAACTATTGATTGGTAAATTATTACCACTCTCCCTCCCCTCCCCCCAACCCATTTTCCAGGAAAAGTGATACAGCAGATGACTGAAAAATTGTATAATGGATAATGTATTTCCAGACCATGATTTATTACATGCCCACCACCATCAAGTGTGCTTAATCATATGACCAATGTATGTAGCAGTAGCAGTCACTGTGGTTGCACATCAGTACAATAGTAGTGCCAATTGCTGTAAAAATAGAAACAAACATTGCTTTTTTGACTCATTCAGTTAAATATGAAATAGTTTTAAACGTCAATATTAAGAAATCATTTAACATCTATTTCAGATTCTGAAGTTTACCTTGATAGGTGAGAGAGAGTGTGTCTATGTGAGTGGGTAGGTGAGTGTGCATGTTTGCATGTATGGGGTGTGCTTGCATATGCGTGTATGGTATGTGTGCATGCATGCATGTGCATGGTGGTATATAACAATTTGAGTTTTATCTGGGATAAACATTCTCTTCCCTATATAGTAAGCTAGCATTCATCGTAGAAAGGTATATTTGAACAAGTGTTTCCTTACCAGGTCCTCAAAATTTCCTGTAGGTATGATTGCTGAAATAAATTAAATTAGAATGATCAAATAGATAAGTTAGCTGGTCTTTGTAAACTCTAACTGTGTTAAGTCAACCAACACAGATTCTACACTTCCACTCAAATATTCTTTTTAAACTTTATAATTACATTTTCCAAATATAGTGCATTACTTCATCTTAGGTGTCTACTTGTACCAGATGGCTATAATGAGCTATTGCCCTTGCTCACAGACATAATCACAACAGTGCAAATGTCAGACCAGGATAATGGACTGTTGGTGTAATAGAAATAACTTGATAAGGCTAATAGATAATCAGAGATAATGAAAACTCAATTCATGTTTGCCCTCAGAAACATTACAAAACTAAAATATGTTGCTACAAATAATCATATTACTATATTCATTGAGAAATCATTAATTAATTAATCATCTATTTTTGTTAAAATTTTTATATCAAAATGTGTTTTCCATATTGTATTGTATCAGAAAAACTTCGCCTTGCTATACCAAAGTTCACTGTCTTTTTCCCCTTGAAAACTGTGACTAAGGCAGAGTATGAATGACAACGTGGACCTCTTCTTGTTGACTAACTTCACTAAGTTTCCAAAAGTTGAAGGCTATTCTAGGATCAGTGATAGACTTGTACGGCATGTAGAAATAGCCTCTGTCACCGTAGGATGATCCCCAGCTGGCTAGAACGGTGATACGTTCAGTGTGGTCATTGTATCCAACAGCCAATACGCCATGCATCAGAGGATCAGGTGTGGTTTGGATTTCTTCATCGGTTGGTGCAGGCATCATCCCTGCCTCTGCAGTAGCAAGAAAGCTTTTGTAAATCCTAAAGCCAAATGCAAATGGGTAACCATCCTTCAGGCATGCTCGGAGCTGGTCTAGATTTTGTTGGAGACTTTCAAACTTGCGAATATTATTCCCTCTTGCGTCTGCATAGCACTCAGATGTAGGTTTTACTGAAACTTTAGAAACCTCGTAAGGCCAAAGGTTCTCCTTGCAAACTCCATCTAAAATCATTGTCTTCAAGGTATCACGGAAAGTTGCTCCACCATCATTTTCAGTATCATTCTCATATACACGAGAGTTGTAGTAAACAAATAAACGTGAGACACCAACACTGTAACTGTAACTATAACCGCCTGCTTGCTTTATCTGTTTGTTCCGAAGTAATTCATAGGCAGCACATATAACATTTGCCGCGCAGCTGTTCATCTTGCCTTGAGTGTAGATGTTGATGATGTATTCACGAAGGTCTGCCTCAGGATGTTCATCTTTGGAAGGAATATGTGGAGCACCGTACACTTTCACCTGGTCCCTGTGGTCATATTTGTCGAGCTTTAGACCAGTGTTTAAGTTCACTGTTTCTTGGACAGAAGTTGGTTCCCTAGCTCCTTTGATGGAAGAATCTTGCCCACCTTTGACAGACCCACCTTTGACAGACATCTGTGCTATCTTCACATATATCCCATTAATGGAGATAGTCATTTAGATTTTCCTTTAAATACTAATTTAGCACCTTTTGATGTTTGTGTCCACTTACCAATTTATTATCTAGTTGATTTGTTGTGGATAGGAAGTCACAAGCTGTAAGTAGTAGAAATGATATTTCCTTTAATTATACTTTTCTATAGCTTATCTATATGAATATTTATTATAAATAAACTTCTGTTGACTGTTTGCTCTATTCATCTTCAGTGTTTTGATTGCTGACATCTTAGTAATTGAGGTAGTTAGCACATATTTTATGATTGAAAAGGTCCAGCCAATATCCTTGCAACTGTGGTTGCTTATTTTGCAGTTCGGACATACTGAACAATGATTATTTGCCATTATTGAATATAGTTACTCCAATGTCTTTTCAATGGCGGAAGTTGTATTATACCTAAAGCTGTTGTATAAATATTCTTTTTTGTTGCAACAATGGTGTTAAATGGAAGTTGTTACTATGCTTCAAGTTGTGTATAAATATCCTATTTTGTTGCAGCCATGATATCAACTGGTGGAAGTTAGTATTGTGCTTAAAGAGCCCTTTTAATTGTTACAATAGTGTTCAGTTTTACTCCAGATCCTATTTGAAAGATAGTGGGCCCAATATTAATTTGGAAGAGTCATAAAATTGTATGAAATAGGAAGTTATAATTTTAAGTATTGTTTAAGTGGTGAGCAGCACTGGTTGTATTTTCTGACTGGACATTGAAGGATTAAGGAGATTCACTGTGGAAATGGGACTTTCCTGGTGCGTATGTCTAGGTAAGTCTACAGACAAAAAGTATGTGATGCAATTCATTCACTCATTTTGCTTTACTGCTGCTAGTAAAGGAATTTTGGTTCAATATTATGACAGGATGTACCATTAAGATGGATTTTCCCTATATAATCCCCAAACCTTCTACTCCCCCAAATGTGGTTAAAAACTTGTTAATCCATGCAACCTGTGTGCATAGTTAAATTGCTATAGCAATAGACTAAACGTTTAGCTTACTTTCTCAACATTTAAGTACAACCAAATGAAGTGTATAAATAATGGATTTCACTATTTGATGAAGCCAAAGTGAGAAACCCTCTTGACACAATGCATATAACTTGGGCTGAGGGAGTTA
Organism: Lycopodina hypogea; assembly: GCA_963969325.1. Taxonomy (NCBI): domain Eukaryota; kingdom Metazoa; phylum Porifera; class Demospongiae; order Poecilosclerida; family Cladorhizidae; genus Lycopodina; species Lycopodina hypogea. Next base: position 8,807,552 of record OZ017780.1, on the reverse strand, counting down.
AAAAATATTTATGATTGAAAATGTATGAGTATATTAAAAATGAAGAAAAATTTGTGCTGCATTGCATGAATGTTTTGAAAAGTATATCCCTTTCACTTGGTCAATTTCAGTCTTTCTATGTTCAAGTCTCATGACGATCAGTTTGCTCATTCCTAAGAAGGAATATATCCACCCATTAGCACTGCTCTTGTTGTATCTAGATTCTTTGCACCAAAACAAACACAGGTTTAAATGAAGGGATCATCTGATTCTAGCTTTAGAACTCAGGCACCCATCTCCGCTTTGGAATGCTAACAAAATTTCTACCACAGTTGGCTCCTGTGAAGTTATAGAGACCTACAAGGCCCTCGCCCTTTTCTATGCCAAGATTCCTCACTCTCTATACTATATCAATCCACCTGCTCTCACACCCCTTTCCCATGTCACACCCCTTTCCCATGTGGAACTCCAGGGCTGTGAATACTTTCCAGTGTGCATGTGCAACCAAGTCCATCAGCAAGTGAGAATATCAGTGTCTGGGACTTCACAACCACTCTCCTGTAAAATGCATGCTACATAGATCCAATCACATGAGTATCTGGGTGTCAGCCTCCTCATTAGAATGGGTTAGGAAGTCATCAATTATGGAGTGATGCTCATTGATTATTATTTTATTGTCATATCAGGTTATGAGTGAAGTCTTTCCCCTGTAAATTTCTCTCTCAGACCATCTGCCATCAGTTTCGTAAGCTGAGCCTTGATCTTTGATGATGAAATGAAGTCTCAGAGAGGGATGATTTACAGACTCTTCTCATCATAAACTTTACACTCAGCTGTTGGATTTATTCATTTCATTCTCTTTATAGTTTCTTGCCTTTCAAGCTGTTCTGAACACACTGATGGAAGAGTACTCAGGCCTCAGTATAAATGCTACACCATATGTGCTTCTTCTTGATCATAGAGATAAAAGTGAGCTTGAAGTGGATTATTATCTTCATTACTATCTTACATTGATTCAAACACAAAATTCATTCTGATCGTAATAATGATAAAGCTGTAAAACACTTCTTAGTGCTGAAATGTAGGAAAATTCCTTTTGGAGATCAAGATATCACTTGAGAATGACCAGAATTATAAAACCCCCTAGAAATGGAATTTATGACCTATGAAACCTGCATAAAGAGTAATATTGTCATGTAATCATGGAAAAATCATTTGAGGGCTTTTAATGACCTCCTACCATGTGACGTGCCATCACTCGACCTTAAAGGATATCACAAACCACCTTAGAGGAGGTCCAAATTTAACTCCTAAATTTTCTTTTGATATGACCCCTAAAGATGTCAAAATTTCAACTAAAAAAGTAGAGAGAGATCAATTTGAACATCTCTACATGTATTATTCAAAGCTATCGTACATTTTCCACCTGTAGGAGTAGTATATGTATTTTCTCAAAAATTATGGTGAATCTTATTCTCACCAGATCAATGGTACCAAAGGTCCACATTTTGGTGTCTGGCTCTTGGTCTAAGGTGAGCATTGCATGTTTCTGATTTTATATATGCCATGGATATATACATTCTTACTCTTTTATGGTGAGATTTGGGATATAATATGTACACAAAATTTGTACAAAATATTTGCACGCCCAAGAACGAAAAAAAATTGCATCAAAATAGTGGTTCACTATGAAGGAAACCTCTCAGGAAGCTAATAATTGGCATAGCTATTCTCCTTCGCTTCCTGAGTGAGCCCTCCAAGTTTGGTTTCCATAGCATGCTTCTTTTTCCCTCAAAAGGGGGCAATATATATATATATATATATATATATTTCGTACAAAAATACCTCAAAAATGTGGTGGAATGGTTAAGTGGTGTGTTTCCAACCTGAAGGTTGCTGGTTCAATTCCCCCCCCCTATCCACCCCAATTACTTTTTTTCCCAATCTTTTTCTCTTCTCTTTTTTGTCTCCCCTCTCTTTTTATTTCCCTTTCCTTTTTTCTCTTCTTTTATTATTTTTTCCTTCTGTCTTTTTTTTCCTTCTATAATTTTTTCTTCCTTCTGTCCTTTTTTTTATTTTTTAATTTTTATCTTATCTCCTATTTTTTCTCCAACTTCTATCTTTTTTCTTACCATATTTTCCTTTCTATCTTTTACCTTCTATCATTTTCCTTCTATAACGTTATTTCCTTTTTCTTCCTATTTTTCTTTCTATCTTTTCATCTCTTCCATTTTTTTCCTACTATATTTTCCCTGCTATCTTTTAACTTCTATCTTTTTCCTTCTTCCATTTTTTTTCTTTTATTTTTCTTTTTTCTATCTTTTTTCCTTCAATTTTTTTGGTTTCATCTCTTTTAACATTCTGAAGGTTATTGCGAAGAAACTGACAAAATAATGATTTCAAATTACAGAAACTGAGATTGGAATGACTTCTCTGTCCATGCCCCACTACTTGTGGTGGGTGGTGGGTAGTGGGAGATTTGTAATTTGAAGGAAACATTTTTGAACTTCATTGCGGATGGATACTTCCAATCAGGTTATGTATATATTTCAATTCTGTCAAATTATCCTCACTGAATATGCAATCACAAAATCTTATTCACCTCTCCTTAGAAGGCTAATTCATTGAGTTGGTAATTTTTCTTTAAAGTTCCATAATGCCCAATGATGTGTCTAGATTCATGAACCCAAAGAATTGTTTACAAGTTGTGTTTATTTTTCTCATTTTTGGCGTCAAGAAAAATTTTTTTCTATCATCATCAGATATTTATTATCACAACTAGCACGAAATTGCAGCCTTTGGCTGCATTGCTTGCTAGGCCCACCTTTGATGGGCTGTGGTCTCAAAATTGTCTTAAGTAAGAACATATCTTTTGGGAGGACATGTTTTTCTGGATCATATGCCTTTCAGGATGACATGTGTTATGATAGCATTTGTGTTGAGGGAGGTCATGCTTTGTTGTAGGAAATGTCTTATGGGAGGTCATGTATTGGTGGAGTGCATGTCTTCAGGATGGCATATCTTACAATATGTTATGTTTTACTGAAAGACATGTCTTACTGGAGGTCATGTTTACTTGATGGTAGGTATTATAGAGGGCATGTATTGCTGTTGGAGATGTCTTACTGGGGGGTCATCATGTCTTTCATGAGAATATGTGTTATGGGAGGACATGTGTAGTAGGTGGGCATGTCTTGCAGGTCCGTGCAGAAGCACCATTTAAGCTTATGTGAGTTTAGGCATCTGGTTTATGTCTATGGCTCTTTTAGAATAAGCTTTTTTGGTATTTTTGAAATGTTTTCGTGGGAACGTCAATGAATTAGTTTTGATTTGGAATGAATTGGTGAAGGTTTGTCAGAGCCACCTGGACTCCACCCAGGGACTCTGCCTCTGCCTCAGTCTTGGCAACCAGTGAAGGAAGAAATGAATAACAAAGTTAATAAAGTTAAGGTAGCTAATTGTGTGAATGAGGGTTATGAGTTTCCAGTGGAGGAAGTTGATTATAGAACATGGATTGGAATGAGGACAAAGAAGTGATTACAACAAACAACAAATACTCACCTAATGAACAATTATCTGGCCAGGCAGAGGCACCAAGGCAGAGGCCCAGAATGGCCAGATCCAGAGAACATATAAAAGACATAGCTAACTATTATTAGTTTAGTCTCCAAATTATGTGTGTGATTGTGGCATAGTGCATATTGTGTTGTGAAAAGATTTAAAGAATCATTGTTGTTGCTGGTACAGAGAGTCTCTGACCAGTATTGAATATTATCTATTTTTGAAGGGAGACTGGGTGTGTGAACCTACTGTTGGCTACCCATAACCACAGTTAGGTAGCCTTAGTCTATTTACAGTGATAGAATTGTTTATAGGCTAGGGAGGGGGGCAGCTATCCTAGCTTGCAGAAAAATATTAGCTGAAGCTAGGGTAGCAGCTCACAAGGTTCAATTGAATTGGTAGTATAGTGGATTATCAAATACATTCCTTCAAAATCATTACATTACATTGGCATGGATGAGCTTAAATAGTAAGAGCACAACACAGTTGATTGTGTGTATGTGTGTGTGGGCTTGTGGCATTGAATTGTGCTTGTTGCATGTTTGAATCGGCAGGGTGTGTGGTGTGTGGCCTATGGTTATTAGTTATGATAATACATGAATCAACACATACCAATGGTTGTAATCAATGACAGTTAAGTTAGTCCACTACAGTAGTGTTTTAGATTTTAGGAAGAAAGTGTTGATGGTTCAAATGAATAGAAATTAATTATGTGGTGCAGGGGTAGTGGAAAGTTGGATTTTATTTTGGTGTACAGGAATAGTGGTGAGTGGACGTTGGAGAGTTGGATGGAAAGGAGGTTAGTGTGTGCACAGATTTCTGTACCTTCAGCTATTCACCAAAAGCAGTTGCTTGTCTGTAAAATTTCTGTACCTTCAGCTGTTCACCAAAAGCAATTGCTTGTCTGTAAGATTTCTGTACCTACCACAGTTTTCCAGAAGCAGTAGTCCCTTGCAGTGGTAGGATTTCATGGAACACTTCTTCAGAGTTCATCAATTTTTTCTTTGGAATTGCTGATAGATTTTTTTTGTTGTTAACTTGGCAGACCATGTTCAAATTATTAGTGCCTCTTTGATGTGGTAGCATGTGAAAGGCTGTGCATTCCCTTCATGTAAATAAAAAGGTGGATTACTTTAGAGTTCATCTTTTTTTTTCTCCTTTAAATTGCTGATAGGTTATTTTTTCTTGTTAACTTGGCAGGCCATGTTGAAATGCATTAACCTCTTTGATGTGGTAGGTGTGAAAGCCTGTGAATTCCCTTTGGTGGAAATAAAATGGCTGGATGAGGAAGAGCCTTTTTTGGGCTTCTTTCACTCACTACACTTGAACAATGGGGTTTGGACGAATAGGATCAAATATCACATCTACCAATTTCCAACAGGATCCTTACAGCCATTTCAAAGATTACCAGGACATAGAAATAAATATATAAACCCCACTAGCTCGATTAGTATAAGATTACTTCGGAATTAAAAATATTTTTTGCTGAGGGATCAAGGTCTGTCACAACTCTGTAGCCACTGGTATGGACCCAAGATGGTTAGAATTTTTTTTTTGTGAAATCAGGTAGCAATGCAATTAGTGCAATAGAATTAGCTTTTTCATTTGACACAGTGAAGCATCAATACAAATATCAATCAATGGATTGCAAATTTGTCATGTTGACCAATTTATTTACTTGCATTCAATTGCTCATATCAATATTATACTGTTTTAATGTGATCAGGTGGCGGATTAGAGATGGAACTGTGATTTTCTTGAAAGCTCCACAATTCCCAAACATAAGTGTACATCCACTCCAAAACTGAAGATTAATTTTTAATTTTTTTTTCTATTTTCTTATATTATGTGTGCTACTTTGATGTGGTAAAGTAGTATTGCTGCATATTATTGCAGTAACTGTATGCACTTCTGTCTCTTTCTTAGCCTGCATGTCTCTATGTCTGTCTGTTTGTCTGTCTGATCCCAAATTCCTTCTAAAGTTTTGGTTGAATGACCCCCAAATTTTCTGGGGATGATGGGGTCAAGTCAACTCATTTTTACCACCAAATATTTCCCCCAAAAGTGGTAGCCCTAGTAGGGAAAATATTCAAATTTTTCGATTAAAAAAGCCTGAAAATATTTAGAATGGTTAGGGTGTGTGGTAGCCCTACCCCACATATATTTTTTCCTTTTTCCTTTCATTTTTATCATCTTCCTTTTTAAAATAATTTGATTTGTTCCTTTCAAGAAGAAAGTCAGTAGTTTTGTTTGTATATATCTCCTATATATAAAAACGGAGATGTCTGTCTGTCTGTCTGTCTGTCTGTCTGTCTGTCTGTCTGTCTGTCTGTCTGTCTGTCTGTCTGTCTGTCTGTCTGTCTGTCTGTCTGTCTGTCTGTCTGTCTGTCTGTCTGTCTGTCTGTCTGTCTGTCTGTCTGTCTGTCTGTCTGTCTGTACCATCATTCTGGTCAAACCTGTGGATGGATTTCTCTTAAACTAGGCATGTGGATAGGTTTTGATCAAACATAAAACATTGGCTAAAAATCTGGAAAATGTTTACCATGGTAATGAAAAAAGGCCAAAAAATGGTATTTATTCCATAAAAACTCTTGAAAGAAAAACTAAAAAATGATATTTTTTCCAGAAAGACCCTTGAAGCTACCTACAAATTTAAAACTTGGTGCGCATATATAATTTCACTCTGGGAGTAACATGTGCTGGGTTCCACCTGGCCACACCTCTTCCTTTCACAGTGCAAGGCTAAAAATGTCAAAAATGGTATTTGAGCCAAAACACTTGAACCTAGGGAGTTAGACCCATGAACTCATATATATTGGAATCAATATAATCTGGGGAATATTTTAAGTACATGTATATGAGCAATGACCACACCTATTTCTGTTTTCCTGTCAGGCCCAAAAGGCCAAAACAGTACAGACAAACCCATGGAGTGACAAACTTAAAACATGGTATGCATACACAACTTGACTTTGGGAGTAACATGGGTGGGATCCCTCCTGGCTATACCTCTTCCTATTTGTGTGTAAAGTGAAAGTGCCAAAAGAGAACTTCTGAATAATGCTTGGGTCTAAGGAGTTAGATTCACAACCACTCTTAAATATATATATTTGTTTGTAAGTACATATGTGAGAGTCTCCAAGCAGGAAGGTAGAGCTTCAGTAGTAATTTATAAAAATATCAGTAATTTTCTACTAGCTTTCAATAGCCTCTTTTTTCTTCTTCTTCTTTCCTTTCTGCAGATGACTATCCCTCAGGAGTAACTTCAAGAAGGGTCTGGGTCATGTGCGTATTTGATTTATTGACCTGTAATCAAATTTTATTGGTATCATGTCTACTCTGGGTATAATGTAAATTTTCACATGAATTATTCCTGTGTATGTAATGAACAATATATGTGAATTTATATTGAAAGTTGTTCTCATGCTTTACTATGTTTGATAGATTAGCACCTCTCATCCTATAGATTAATATTGGTATTCTGAGGTCTAAATAGATTCGATGTACAAAAATTAAAAATGTAACATATAAGCAAATAAACAGTCAATGCATGGTGCTAGTAGTGCTTGCAGCATATCTCAAATTCCTTTCATGAGTGCATGTTTTAGCCTTGCTGATTAGGCATTCATCTAACTTGAATCATCTCACAACATTTATTAGTCCTGTTGCAGTGGCACCCAATCAGAGCTGACAAAGTTTCTGTAATAGAGAAGATCGGAACTCTG
>OZ017780.1:8760287-8795287 GCA_963969325.1 Lycopodina hypogea | reverse complement strand
GCATATTTAAGTATGCACTGAAGAATATTGAGCTGCCAAAAGTGACAATTAGGGCGAATCCAAAGGCAATAGCAGAAACTTTGTAATACTATAACTATTCACTGATTGACTTTATGTGGAACCATCTCACTTCCCCTTCAGGTAGACATGCCCATAAAAAAAACAACAACGAATAACATGAATAACATCGAAAGGCAGTGAAGTAGGATCAACAGCCATAGAAAAGGAAGACCAGAGAGGTGAACTTCATGAAACAGCAGCAACAGAAGTAATAAACACAACCACAAAAATGCATTATCAGAATGGTGGACTTCAGAAAACAACAGCAATCAAATGAACAACCATGGAAAGAGCAGCAACAGAAATTGACTGGCTAAAGGCAACTTTCCAATAGGACATTGGCAAAAAATTATTCAAGAAAACATTAAGTGACCATTGGAAGAACAGCAGAGGTGTGCCAACACTGCAAGGCACAGAAATGGGGAAAAAGCCACCAGGACTCTGCAGCTCCAGTGGAAAGTCAAGCCAGCACTCACTAATGAGACCCCAGAGGTCTTGATGAGGCTACTTCAATAAAACACTGCAGCAGCCAAGCATTTCATAAGTAATCTCATTAAATACAATTCCACCTTCCAGACAGTATTACTCTAAACCTATGATATTCGATATCCCATTCCATAACAATAAAACCCAACTCCATAATTGACACTATTACACTCTTTAATTTATATTAATAGATAATAAATCCCTACGAAACATTTTCTATTATTTAAACTAATTAACACAATAAATGAAATGAACTGAACAAATGAAATGAACTGAACAAATGAAATAAACCAAATTAAATAAAGATATAAATATATGTAAACCCAAATTAATATGTCCACAAGTAGTTTGTGACCACAGCCTACCGAAGGTGGGCCAAAAAAAAATGCCTGTAGGGTGGGTTTTTTTGCTAATATATATATGTATATATTATTGTTGTTTTCAGATGTTTTGTTAGGTGATTCGTGAGACACTGTTCCATGGGAAAGCATTTGCATATATGACTATTTCCCATGGACACCTATTCCTAGTATATCATAGCTTTACAGCTTCTGTGGGACAGTGCCCTAGTCAGTATCAATTTGAATAGATTGTTCAATTCTATGTATTAAAATTATCTGCTTTACAGCTACATTATCTTGACTTAAATATTGGCATGTAATGGAGGAAGATTAGGTCTCCCACAGTATGTATTGGTGGAAAGAATGTGTACACCTTCATAAAAAATCTGGAATTAGGATGGTTAAATTTGAGAACATTTAATACCTAATCTAATAGAGTTTTTTTTTTCTCTGTGTGTGTGCATGTGTATGTGGGTGGGTTGGTGGGTGTTCTGTGTTTGTCATGGGCTTCAACAAGTATTCACAACAAGAGGCAGCGTGTGCCTGCTAGTAATACCCAATAATTTATGTCTTAAAGGAAAACTTGTTATTTATGTCAATTATTTCAAAACAGAGAATGGATAAAAACAAAAATTACAAAAAAAAATTGACTGATCAGAATTCTAGAAAGGCAACAAAAAATCGACTAATTAGAATTCTAGAAAGAATGCTTAAATGCAAATAAGCACTGTGAACACCACTTTAGGAGAAAGTTCAGGGTCTTCCTGGTGAATATTGGGATTTGAAAGATAAGGTGATCTATTTCACTAACGTAATTCCTGCAGTCGGTTTGGTATTACTTCTGGAAGATTCCACTGAGTATATTCAATTAAAAAAAGTCAAATTCTATTTCACAACAAAATTAACATGCATTTCATTCAAAATGATCTTAGCGAGATACAAATTCAACTCAAATGCTTGTGGTAATAATGTCATTGTCACCAATGTAGGAATGTAAAGTATCACAATTTATTAACTTTAGCCCGCCTAGGGAACGAATGACTAACTTCCCCAATCTTCCAAAAATTGAATGTTAATTCAGGATCAGAGATAACTTTATAAGGCATGTAGAAATAACCATTATGACCAAATGATTCACTCCAACTGTTCAGAATTGTGATGTATCCAGACTTGTCATTGTAACCAACAGCCAATACACCATGCAATCCGGGATTGGGTGTATTCTGAATCTCTTCATCAGATGGTACAGGCATTAATACATCATTCGAATTTGTGAGAAAGCTATTGTATACCCTTAACCCAAATGCAATTGGGAATCCATCCTTTAGACAGGCTCTGAATTGGTCCAGGTCATGGTTGAGAGACTCATACTTTGTTATCTTATTTCCCATTGCAGTTCTATAACATTCTATTGGCGGTTGCTGTAAAACGTTCTGTATATCATAAGGCCATAAAGACTCCTGGCAAGCTCCAATATCAAACATTGCCTTTAAAGTATCACGTATAGAGGCACCTTTATCTAGTCCAGTTTCACTCTGATACTTACGTGCATTGTAGTAAACAAACAAACGTGAGGGGTCAAAATTAATAAATAGAAGGCCTGCATCCTCTGCCTGTTTGTTCAATTCCAATTCATATGCAGCACAAATAATATTTGCAGTGCAGCTATACATCTGACCTTGAGAATAAACTTGTCTGACATATTTACGAAGGTCTACCACTGGATGTTTATCTGCAGAAGGAATTTGAGGAGCACCATAAACTTTTTCAAAGTCCCTGTCATCAGGTAGGTCAAGCTTGAGACCTGTGTAATACTGAGGTTGAGAAATAGATCCTTTGACATCTTGTCTTGATTGAAATGCCATCACAACTTTACAATGTTTTGGAAATCTGGCATTGGGACATTTCTTTTTTATACTCTATGCAGCATTAACTATTAATAGTTATGGATAATGCAGCCATATTGTTTTGTACTTTTAAACTTCCTATACTTAAGGAATTAATAGTGCTTTGAGGCTTTAACAACAAACATTATTCAAGCAAACAATAGTCTATCATTACAATACTTTTTGGTTTCTTTACTTTTTAAATTTTTACTAGCTAAGTTCTATGGATAGAGACACCAAGATTATTTTCTATAATTTGAGATTTGTTTGTTTGTTCTTTAATCTCCTTCCAGACATTAGAGTTTATGAAGCACAAAAAGAAGAAAAAGAAAAGAGTGGGAAAGGGGTGTGGGCACAGTTTTACTGACCTCACATAGAATGTTTATATGAACTGAAAAAGTACAAATCCTATGGATGGAGATTACAACCTCCCCCCCCCCAAAGATATTTTAGTATGCCCCCCATCTTATGGACAGAGACAACAAAGAGCTCTTCATGTAATTGTAGATCTGTTGTTTGCTATCTCATCACAGATTCTTGGGCCTACAGGGCTGAAAAAGAAGTGAAGAAGAAGAGCTGGAAGTGGTTTGGGCACAGTTATGCTGATGTATGTCTTTACACAATTTTAGTAAGTGGAGTGGTGTATTTTGGCATAGAGTTGTGAACATAACCAGGAAATTATTGGGGGAAAATAGCCTCACAGGCAGGGTTTTACTTTGATCTACACCAAACATCCTTATGACCACACCAGGATAACCCTGATTAAACCTGTATACTTGAGCCTGTTTGGCCTATTCCTCTGGGAGGAGTTAGCAATAAAAGGATCTTCACCAAACTTTGTTACAACACCCCCAGGGTGACTCCCATCACATCCTAAAATTTGAGCCCTCTAGGCCCAATAATATGGTTGTAGTCACCGGACAAACAAACAAACAAACAAACAAACCAACCAACCAACCAACCAACCAACCAACCAACCAACCAACCAACCAACCAACCAACCAACCAACCAACCAACCAACCAACCAACCAACCAACCAACCAACCAACCAACCAACCAACCAACCAACCAACCAACCAACCAACCAACCAACCAACAAACCAACAAACAAACAAACAAACAAAAAAAAACAAAAAAAAAAACAAACAAACAAACAAACAAAAAATTGATGATTATAGTAAGATGTGGTTTGTAGTACTCATAATGCAGCTTGGCGGTTACTCATGCATGAAAAGAGCCCCTCCCTTAGGATATTTTGGAAATACTATCTCTACAGGCATGGTATTACTCAGGTCTTCCTCCAACTCCACCTAAACCATCCTCTGGTGACCCCCATCAACCCCAGTCAATTTGAGCTCTGTAGGCCTGAGCTTCTGGGAGGAGATAGCGAGCTAACAAACCAATGAATAAACAAATCATAAATTATAGTAAGGTTATTAAAATTTCTTGAATCCTGAGTTGACATAAAATGCTATTTGTTACGGACCTACCACTTTTGATTTCGTATAAACTAGCTATCATGGAAGTTTTAAAATAAAATTTTTTTATGATTCAATGGAGATTCAAATGTTTTGTGGTGTCACTGCTGTTGTAGTGGCTTTTTTCTTTCAAACTGTGGTGTATATCCATTCTGTTCAATGTTTAGAATAAATAATTAAAACTCTAGATTGCATTTCTTTGATAGCCAGAAACAATGTGAATTTCTTCTTGTGAAGAGAGTTCAGATCTTCTCGGAGGTGTCAGGATTTTAGATAAATTAATTTGCAGAAAACCCATTGTTATCTGTATATAACTTCAAATACTGATCAGTAACTGAGTGGTGCTACAGGTATGTAACAGCACGGGTATGGAGGCACACCAAGTGGAAGCAGCAATTATTGCTGTATGATTTTATTCTATTTCCTTCTCCCACATTTAATCAGTTGTTAACATTGGTCTCAAATATCCTATATAATATTTGTGTTAGCTCCCTGCCTGTGTGCCCCTATGTGTAATGAAAAATAAACTTTTGAATCACAGGTACTTTTGGCTGATATTTTGAGCATAATAGTTAAAGGGTCGGCAAATTAACGATTCCTTCTTTATAGAAAATCAAACAAAAGAGAGAAAAAAATCATTCCAAGAAAAATAAATGAAGTGCAGATAATGAAATCTGCTGCATGCTGAGCAATGAATTGGGTAGAGTTGTTTTATTTACTGGAGAACCCTTCCAATTTGTTGGGAAACCAGTACCTTCATTTTTTTGTTGCTCTGTTCATTTTCTGAGGGCATGAGGTTTTTGTGATGCCAGGGTAGAAGCACCAGTGCCAGATCTCAGAAACTGAAGCCCAGTTAAATGCAAAGGAGTAACAACATCTTGCTGAATGTGAAGGTGTGCAAAACATGTTTACTGCTTGGCCACTGTTGCCGTATTTTTAAATCGGAGTATGACAAACTGGGTTAAATTATATGCCAAAAAGATTACAGCATTTTATTACCTTTTCTTCTTGTGCAAGAAGGGAAGGTGAAAATTCACTGTTTCTTAAGAATAAAATATTGAAGTGGCAGAAGAGTCATTGAAATATTTGTCACACAAAACACAGCCTACTAAGTTTGGTGGGGTTCTTCCCAAAACTGTGGGAGATAGGGCTCTAATAAGCCATGGGGGTTTCCATTGGGTTGTTCCCCCCATCCCCCCCTCCCCCCAAATGTAGATGACCAGAGATCTAACTATGATCCCATGAAAGATTCAATCCAATAGGTACAAATCTCCAGAAGTTGACATGATGATTATAAGCTATCAACAATAATAACAAGCAAAAGTATAACTTCAAAAGGGTAGTGAGATTTGGCCTCAATCAGTCCAAAAATGAGTTTAGGCAGTCAATGACCAAACTGTTAAAAAAATTTTTTAATGAAACTTGGCAGATACAAACTTTGAGTGTGGAGGGTGGTCTAGGACTTGTTCATACTTGGCCACATGTCTTTGCTGTGGGCAATCAGCCACCAAAAAAAAGAAGCCAAAGTAGTCCTCTTGGCACTACCCTGATCTCCCCAGTCATTATTCAAAGTTTAGTGAAGTGATTTTAATGTGGTCTTGATAGAAAAAAAAAGTTTTGACACACCGTTAAGACTTCGCTTTGCTCTGTTTGTCTGATAAGAGCAAGATATAATAGATGTGTGAGTGTGTGCATGTGCATGTGAATTGTGATAAAAAAAAATTGACTATACAGATTGACCAGGACAAGATGCGGATCATATATTGGAAGAACTTTTACTAATTTAACTCAGAAGCATAGTGAATTGCATGAAATCGTTTCATGAAGGAGAAAAATCAATCTAATAATATAGTAGAGGACTATTAACTGTGTGTTTTACATTCATTCAGTCTTGCATAATTTCATATAAACATTTTTGCAATTGTGTGAAAAGATGTCTATGTGCTCGAGTTTGTATTAAGCAGGACTAAATAAGTTGAGCAACTGTACCAATTTCATTTTAACTATCTCCTCTTAATAATGATGGTTCTGTCCTTTTCTTCTTAAGCATTCCACAGCATAGCATATTGGAAGTTAATCCTGAAAGTACAAGCATGCTTTATTTCCTCAAGGAAATATTCTTCTTGCACAAGTCTGCAATAATTTTCGAATTGCTATCAAATTCTTTTTACAACTTCCTTTTATAATGAATTGCAAGTTGCTGTATATCCTATAACTAGGATGAATTGAAGTGATCGATTGGTTGAGCCATTGATAATTCTACCAATGTTTTCATAGTGTATGGCTGATAAATGATTTCTGATGCTGCATGATGAAATAGCTAATGGTGTCCATATTAGCCAGTCATTTTAATGTCTTGTTTTGACATGGAAATCTAGGTCACCCCATTTTTATAGGGTAACTGCCATTTTTACTTCTCTTGTACAACACCTGAAAGTTCTTATCCTGTGTAGCCTAAAAATAGTGATGGTCATTCTGAGATAATAATTGGCATTAAGCTGCTGGCGTGTCTATGAGGTGTGTCCTGCCTAAGTTGTGGAGTGTCTCAAGATATTTCTCTCATTTCACCAAGAACCATGCTGAGCAATAAATAATATATTTTTGTTGAGCACGTGCATTAAATCCTTGCTTTGGACTTGTCACCCTTACACTCCACCAACTCACTCAATAATGTTTCATATGTTCAACAGTATTAGCTTGAGCATTCCCAACAGTGCAACAAGTTGAGCAGAGCACACCTATATCTGGTGAACTAGCACTTGTCCCAAATGAATAAAAAGCTTCTAGCTAGTCATGATAAGATGAATTTGATCAAGTTTTGCCACTATACATGATATCTTGAAAGAATTCTACTGGTATTGATTCTTTATGGCACCATTTGAAGCTATATTGACAGAATGACTGCAATAATACAGGTACATTGCTAAAGGCTTATTGTGAGAGACACTAAGTTGAGCTTCCTGCATGTTATTTGCAATATTGTGACATGCTCATGAAGTTTAAACACAAGTACATGAATTTTCTATAGATTGTCATTAGCAACTGTTGCAACATTACTTTCTGTAGTTCCACAAATATTTTCATGTACATGAAACTTGCATCACTTTACACAGAATCATGATCACTTGCTTACTGTTTAAAAGATCAGTGGTTTAACCATAGCTCAATGCACTTACTCGCATTCATGCAAGTAGTTGGAAGCATCTCTAAGACAATGATTTTTTTGTTTTTTTGTGTTGTTTTTTTTTTTTTGTCCAATTTATTCCTTGAATAATGCAAAGTTAGACTATGAGAGCTGGGGCTAGACAGAACTTGCCATAGAGATCAAGAACATGAGCTGGATCTAACACTTGCAATTAATGACATCTAAAAAAAAATCTTTTAAAAATTGTTTACAGATTGGTCAGTCTTGAGGCCTGCTTGAAGGTTTACTATATCTTGGAGAAAAATTGATTGCATAGTTCCTTTGAAAGACCAATCTTGCCCACCTTTGAAGGACCATTCTTGCCTGCTTTTGAAAGACAACTCCTCTTGTACCATCTTCATATACATCCTATTAGTAGAGAGAGTATTATAAAACATCCTTTAAAAATTGACTGATAACTTTTGGTATGTTTGTGTCTGTTAACCAGATTGCTATCTAGTTGACTTTGATGATGATAGGAACTCTCAAACTGACATAATTTGCAACAAGGATATATTTCCATTTATAATGATTATCTATAGCTTACTTTCTATATAAAAGTTAATTGTAAATAGTTTAGGTTAACCATTTACTCTATACATATTTGGTATTGTGATTGCCGATATTTAAAAAAATCGTAGTGGCTAACACATGTTCAACAGATGTAGAGGTCAAGCCAACGTCTATGACTGATGGATTAGTTTGCAATTATAATATTTGAACAATGCTTATTTATCATCATCAAAATTGCATTATATCAATATCTTTTCGATGGTGGAAGTTAGTATTGTGCCTAAAAATGTTGTAATAATAACCCTTTTTGTTGCAACGATGATGTCAAATTGTGGAAGTTAATATTGTGATTCATGTTTTTGTATAAATGCTCTATTGAACAATGATCTTAAATGGTGGATGTTAGTATTGTACCTAAAGCTGGTGTATAAATGCCCCTTTTATTCCAACAATGATGTTAATTAGTGGAAGTTAGTATTGTGCTTCAACTTGTTGCATAAATTCTCTGTTGAACAATGATCTTAAATGGTGGATGTTAGTAATGTGCCTAAAGCTGGTATATCAATGCTCCTTTTTATTCCAACAATGATGTTAAATGGTGGAAGTTAGTGCTTTAATCATTTGTATGCATCCTTTTTCAAAGTTGTAACAATAGTGCTCAGTTGGTGCTACTCCTAATTGATAGCTATAAATATAAGAACACCAAAGGAGTAATAAAAATGATTTGAGTGTACCCACTACATCACATAACCTAGTGTTCCTTTGGAAAATCATGAAGGTTAAAGAAAATAAACTAGAAAAGGTACCGAAACCCTTTTCAGATTCTTTCTCTAGCAGTTTCAGGTAGACAATATTCCTGGAGTTTCTTGTACAACCGGTGTAGGAGGCTTCCACATACAACACCCATTTGTGTGAAGCTTGGTAAGTTAGGTCTTTGCATGACACCTGGAATGTACAGCTGAAACATAAATTGAAGAAAACAGAGCTAAAGACAGCATCCAGAATCAATTGTGAGTCAGGAAAAGTAGGAATATTTACCTTTTTGGTGATTCAATCTACAAAGTCAAGGTCGTTCCAGGTCGTTATTTTCTATTGGTATTTTGTAAACCACTTATTCATAAGTATTAACCATTGTGCATGTGTCACCAACTCATAATCACCTATTCACTTTTGAAAACCTGGACGCAAAATCTAAATTATCCTATTGATTATTTGTGTAACTGCCTGACCTGCCAGTGTAACTGCAAGAAAAAACACTTGAATTATGGGTCCTACAACCACCACTGAGTTTTATTCTGCTCCCTGTATATTTCTAACCTGCAGGAAGGTTTGGAATTTCCCTTCCCTGAATGGTAGAACGGAGGAGTTAGTGAAAACTGGAAAGAAAACCAAAATTATCCTATATATTATTTATGTAATCCCCCTACCTACCTGTGTAACTGCAAAAACAAAACAAAAAACAACTCCATTTGAACCACAGGTCTTACAACTACCACTGGAATTTTATTCTGCTTCCTGCATCCTCCTGACCTGCAGAAATGTATTGGAATTTCCCAGAATGGTGGAAAAAGAAGTTAGAAGTTATTAAAAGTAGTATTTAAAACTGTGTTTAAAATGGTATTTTAAAAAAAAGGATATTTAATACAGTATTTTTGGCCAATTTTTTGATTGTAAATAAATCCACAGCCTGTATTTTTAACGTAACCAACAACTTTTTTATAATGAAAAAATTAATAATTGACTGTGCAGCTGAGGATGATTTTTTTTTATTGCCATCAAGCCCATGGAGTGAAGTTCATTGAGGGACAGAAGTGGACTGCAGTTGGAAATAAAACACTTAATAGCCAGTAAAAAAAACCCAAACAAATTGTTCTTACTGCAGTAGAAATTGATGGTATAGTTTGACAACAGCTTCCTGGCAAAACCCCCATTCTACAATTAAGTTATGATATTATTTTTTTAAGTTAGAATTTGGCAAAAGAAATACTGGCCTGTCCATGTTTGTGCCAGTATACTGGATATAATATCAGCTTCTATTAGGATCATGAAATTATGAAGGTATAACTAACCATAATGTAGTAGTGTTGCATTTTTTGTGTTTTTTTATTTTTAAACAAGAAACAGCAACTAAAATTTTCTAAGTCCAAGCAGAAATTTTCAAGCCGACATTGACTTCCTTGGCCAGAAAAAAGGCAAGCTTGGCAACACTGGTTGAGTCATAACAGACACTAGTCTAACTATAATTTTTTTTATTCCTTTGCCATCAACAACAAAAATGAGACTTGCACTCAACATGGATTTGAGTCAGTAAAGAGACAATCAATATTTATGTTTATCGACTGAGGGAAGTGAAGCATAGTGTTGTTTTACTTAATTTTTACCACCCTAGTATACTCCACATGCCAATTCTTTTTCTGAGTGAAGTTATATTGTGTAATGAAAGGGCAGTAAGGAAAGCCAAAACACAGGTTTTATCTAGTATTCTGTCTGACTTCCAGGACAAACGATAAAATTTTATAAGCAATCTGGGATCTGTGACAGACGAGCTAATTCTGGGACTGTCCCAGAAGAACTGGGACAGTAAGCATATATGATATCAACCACAAACAAATTATAAATTTCAGATAACAGTATTTGTCTACATTCACCATCTACACATATAACATATTAATGGTAATATGTCACTGTCTATACTACATGACAATAGATATATCACAATAGAACAAGCAATGTTAGATCACTGACAAATACAACGTTCCAAATTGCATTTGAAGGTTTCTGAGCTACTGTGAAGTAGGAAAAAAAACCAAAACAGCAGCAACAACATAATCATAATCAAGATAAGTGTAAATGGTCAAACAAACATTTCCTAATCATCACTACTATGTAATTACTTTTTTCAAAGAGAACACCCCCCCCCACTTTAGAAAATCCTGTATCTGCCCCTGCAGTGGTAAGTATAATAGTTAGTGAAGCTTCCATGAATTTCTCTGTGAGTGCAGATAATTTCAAGAAGAATATCTTGGTAAGTTAAAATCAAATAATCTGGTTGAAATCTGAATAAATACACTTGGGAAAAAAAGTTACCAAGCTATATTTTGTATTATAGAACCGCAAAGGTATCCACAATTCAAATTTCAGAAGTCTTCTTTTGTCATTATTGGGATTAAATTTTATTGGAATAATTTGATTTCATGATTCAAAAGTATTAGATTTTTTAAATTTATAAAACACACTTCTTTTGCAGCTACAGATAATATTTGGCATAATTGTGTACATTAACGTAGCATATATGTTTGTTGAATATATCTAGCATTTTACTGACTATAATGTATTATTGATCTTTTGTGCATGGCTGAATGCAGACAAGTCCATAAAGTCCATAGGCAAGCATCTTCCCACGTGTTGACCCTTCCTTTTAAGTAGAATTTCAATATAATGCAAGTAATGATGATTTTTAAAAAGTTTCCTAAAGGAACAGTTATTCAGTTGCATATATTTTGAGCACTTCACAAACTTGAGAAGTTATTCAAGAGTAGGTGCTATACCTGTCATGATAGAAACTAGCGCATCAATCTCCTTCATACAACCCCATTGTCAAGGATTTATCTTCAACATCATTAAACTTGGCCACATTTTACTTGCAAGAGGTCTCTGGTGCTGTGCAGTCTATTGGAGAAGGTAGCTTTGGCAGTAATCAACAAATGGATGTTGCTGGAGTATTCAGCATGTCGCCAGGCTTTATTGGATAAATCTTCAAGAACACATTAGGTTCTTGTGAATCTCGTAGCAGTTTCTAGAATCTGTACTTCTCTAGCTTGCCAAATATTAGATATTGTGTCACAGCCACCCCTTGCATGAGTAACCAGCAGGTTCTGCTAGTTGTGTGTGTGTGTGTGTGTGTGTGTGTGTGTGTGTGTGTGTGTGTGTGTGTGTGTGTGTGTGTGTGTGTGTGTGTGTGTGTGTGTGTGTGTGTGTGTGTGTGTGTGTGTGTGTGTGTGTGTGTGTGTGTGTGTGTGTGTGTGTGTGTGTGTGTGTGTGTGTGTGTGTGTGTGTGTGTGTGTGTGTGTGTGTGTGTGTGTGTGTGTGTGTGTGTGTGTGTGTGTGTGGTGTGTGTGTGTGCATGCGTGCGCCATCAGCGCCAACATCATTCTATAATTCCAAAGATTCAGTGCCAGTACTGCGTCCATACATTCAACCAGCAAGGGCTTCATAATCACAAACTTTTCTGCTCAGCCAGACCCCGACCATCGACATAAATTCAACTTGATTGGCCTGCATCTCCATATCCTTGAGGTGTCATCGGAGCACAGCAGCAAATGGATGGATGGGTGTGTGTGTGTGTGTGTGTGTGTGTGTGTGTGTGTGTGTGTGTGTGTGTGTGTGTGTGTGTGTGTGTGTGTGTGTGTGTGTGTGTGTGTGTGTGTGTGTGTGTGTGTGTGTGTGTGTGTGTGTGTGTGCGTGTGTGTGTCAGAGAAGTGTGCATGTGTGTGCATGGACAGGAGGGTGTTTGTATGCTTGTGAGCATGCATGTGTGAATAAGAGAACCAAGTGTCATTTGATGACACCGCTCAACTCTAGCTGAGATGGATCTTTACAGTCGATTGCACACCTCTGAGGGAAACATCAAAATCTTGTGCATATAGAACTAAGCAAAAGAGATTATTAGTGTGGCATTTGGCCTCTTAGAATGTCAAATTCTAATTGGATGTGGAAAGTCCCATAGGGACAGCTAGGCAGGGTACTGAAGTAAGAAATTCAGAACATGGAAGGATTGATCCAGTATTTAGTGTATTAGAGAAGTATAAAGTGGCTATGGGAACTTTACAGGAAGGGAAGTGGTTTGGTATTGAAGTGTACTTGGTGGGGGAGGCCTTAGTGTTGAAAGATGGTAGGGGTATTTCCATGGTGGGACATGTGAAACAAAGAGTATTTGGTTCATTCCAAAAAGCCCTCTTCCTGGACATGAATCTCCCATTGTATACCAAGAGGATAATCTATGATGCCTGCATTCTCTCAGTGCTACTCTATGGCTCTGAGTGCTTGATTTCCCTCAGGAAACACATTTAAAATCAAACACCATTCACCACAGGTGCATTAGGACCATCGTAGGCACCACTAACAGGTTGTAGTTGGCTGAACGCATTAACATGGCAAAAGTGAGGCGGTGGTGGGGAATGAAGAGACAGCAACAGAAGGTCACCAAATGAATGATTGAGTGGCTAGGTCACCTTGTAAGCATGCCAGACCATCGAATTCCAAAGTCAGCTCAGTACGGTTGGTTGGCTCATTACCATTAAAAAACATTCCGAACCAACTTACAGGTCACATAAAAATTGCCCCCATAAAAACAAGTATGTTCACCATGTATTAAGCTGCACATCCTGGTATAAAGGTCATACCTGGTTGTCCTTCTTCCTGTGTGTATGTCATCATATCCTCAGAAGACTGGGCGTGTCTGTCAGTTATTGATATATGTGGGTTGAATATTTGCTGTATTCATCTTCAGTGTTATGTTAGCTGACATAAAAATTGTGGAGGCTAGCGCATGTCTCATGGTTGAAGAGGTCAAGTCAACATCTTTAGCTGAACAATTCTTATTTGTTATTATGTAAATAAAGTGATACCAATATCTTTCAAAGGTGGAAGTTAGTATTATGCCTATAACTGCTTTAATAATAACCCTTTTTGTTGCAACAATAATGTTAAATGGTGGAAGTTAGCATTGTGCTTCAAGTTGTTGTATTAATACCCCATTTAATAGCAACAATGGGTTAATTCAATATGACTATTGATAATTATTCTTCCTATTGAATCAATTGTGAATAATCAGACAAACCATTGACATTTCAGTAGAGTAAGCTAGAACGATATGCCTACCTGTAAGAAAGAGCATGTGGATTTTTTAAAATTATTATTATCAAAACCTACAATTTAAGATCAGCAGGAAATTCCCAACAATACTGTATTGAACCATCTCTGATGAGCATAATAAAATGTTTTATTTGAACATTTTGAGTGCATAATATGTTTGTAAGGTATAATTTCTTCATTATTATTATTTATACAAATAACATTGGTTATACTGATGGAGAGAAGAAACTCAATTAATCCTTTTAGTAACAAAAATTTTTTTCCAACTTATAGACACTAGAAAAGTATCCTTCCTATGGATGGAGACAACCAAAATATCTTACCAAAACTTGAGATTTTTTCATCGGTTAGTTTGTTCCCTGTTACATGAGCAGACACTCATGATCATAGTCCTCAAAAAGAAGAAAATGGTAAGAAAAAGCAATTAATTTGGGCATAGTTTTGCTGACCTCACTTAGAGTATGTTTAGATCTGTCATTTGCTATCTCATTCTACAGGGTTCAAAAAGAAAATAGAAAAAGGGAAGGAAGTGGTTTGGGCACACTTTTGTTGACCTGTGTATCTTTGCATAATTGTGGTTTTTAGTAAGTGGGTGGTTTATTTAGTCATCTGGTTGTGATCACAACCATGAAATTCTGAGAGAAAAAAAAAACAATACTCTGATCTTCATCAAACTTCCTTGGTGACCCCCACGCCAGATCGGCTGGGAGGACTTATCCAAGGAACAAACAAAAAAACAGACAAACAAACAAACAAACAAAGGAAAAAAAAGTATAGTAAGAGACCCAATTTTTAAAAAAATTCCAAATTATATCTCATAAAAATATAACATCCATTTTGTTCATTTAGATCTAAAATTATAACAATAACAACATATTTTAATTGTTAAAAATCACAAAAATATAGATAAGTATATAGTCATAGTTCAGTAACCAGAACAGGTTTAGCTGGTTCAGAGATTTTCAGACTAACTTCACCAATCTTCCAAAAATTGTATGCTAATATGGGGTCAGTGATGACTTTATAAGGCATATAGAAATAACCATTGTCACCAAATGATTTGCCCCAGCTGTTCAGAACTGTGATACGCTCAGATGTATCATTATAACCAACAGCCAATACAGCATGAAACATCGGTTCAGGTGTATTCTGAATCTCTTCATCAGATGGTACAGGCATTAATCCTTCATTTTCAGTGATGATAAAGCTTTTGTATATCTTGAATCCAAATGCAATTGGGAATCCATCCTTCAGACATGCTCTGAATTGGTCGAGGTCATGGTTGAGATACTCATATCTTTTTATTTTATTTCCCATTGCTGAGTGATAGCAATTCATTGAAGGACGTGTTGTAACCTTCTGTAAGTCATAAGGCCATAAAGACTCCCTGCAAACTCCTGCTACTTCCATTCCCTTTATGGTATCACGTAACGAGGCACCATCATCTATTCCAGTTATATCCTCATATGTACGTGCATTATAGTAAACAAATAAGCGTGATGAATCAAAGTCATAATATGGAAGGCCTGCATCCTCTGCCTGTTTGTTCAGTTCCAATTCATATGCAGAACAAATAACATTTGCTCCACAGCTATTCATCTTGCCTTGATGATAGACTTGTCGGACATATTTACGAAGGTCTACTATTGGATGTTCATCTGCTGAAGGAATTTGTGGAGCACCATAAACTTTTTCAAAGTCCCTAGGATCATGTTTGTCATGTTTTAGGCCAGTGTAATACTGAATAACTTCTTTGACAGGTTGAGATGTAGATCCTTTGACATCCTCTCTAGATTGAAATGTCATCTGTACAGTATAGTATTATCATGTAAATTTGCAGTGCAACTTTTCCTTTATACTCTAGGCAGAATTAACTATCAATTGTCAGGGATAGTGCAGCTATATTGATTTCTATGACTAAGCTTCCTGTATTCAATAATAGATATCATGAAGTGAATAGAAGCTAGAATGATCAACAACAAACAAAGTTCAGGCAAAGTGATAGAGCATAGTATTATAAATCACTTTATTATTATTATTACTTTGGTTTATCATTTAAAAATTTTAATGCCAACAGTGTTCTTAAGATGACCATAGTTTGCTAGTTGTCATGCATGTCATTAGTTTTAAAATGGTGATAGCTTACATTACATGGTATGCCTATCATGGAAACTATAAAAAAAACAAGAGCGGTCTGCACTAAGATAGCAACTAATTACGTATTAAAACATAGCTTTTTATTTAGACCAGGAAAATAATTGTTTAGAACAATTAAGATGAGATTAAAGTAGTACTAAGATTTACTACCATTAGGGTTCTATCCTAAATAAAAGGAAAGTATATGCCCCTCTGTCCATAACCCTAATTGTGTTCCCAAATTAAAGGGATACTTTCTGAGGTTAGAGGTAGATAAAATTTGGTGTGAGAATAGGTGTAGTGGCAAAATTAATGCCCATTTTCTTAAAATTTTGCTAACTGTAATTTCAACAGAGATGATTAGCATTTAATGTAATTTTGACCAGTTTTGGTTAATAATAAATTCACCACACCCACCTAATCTCATGGTGTTTTTTTTTAGGCACCACATTTCCATCATGGGGTGTTCATATTGCCCAAGTTACTCCCTTGGTCAATTAGCATATGTAAGCAAAGTTTGAGGTCTCTCTGTTCAAGGGTTTGGTAGTGCATTAGCCACATAGGTAGGTACATACATAAAATTTTGTGGATTTAGCAAAGTGAGATTGTACAGCTTTGTAATTTTGTTTGCTTAACCAAGTTCTCTACTTTGCCATTTGCTCTAAAATATTACTAAAGGGAATTAGTTAAGCACACACATACAATTTTAAATTTAATAAAGTGAGTTTGACACTTGGTTGATGAGCGAAGCGAGTCCACCTGCTAGTACCCACAGGATTTCTATACACTAAAAGCATTTAATAGGAACCAATTAGTTGTACAATAAACTTAGGTGTTTCCAAACAACCAATTAGAAAAAAATCCATTCCTGAGAAAAAAATGTGAATGTATGCTGCCCCTGCCCCTGCCCCTGCCCCTGCCCCTGCCCCTGCCCCTGCCCCTGCTCCACCATTCCAAGTGTTCCTAGACCTATGTGCCACCGGTACAAAGAGAAGCCATATCGTTAATTCAATTCAGATTTAAATAAGTTTTATATCTTTGTTGTTGTGGTAGCTTGTTGTTTTCGAACTTTTGTGGATATACATACTCTTTCAACATTTTAGCTGAGTAAATTGATTAGAATTATAAATAGATACAAAATTGGCCAGAAGAAACTTGATATTCTAAATCTTTGAGTTGTCATTTTGATTTGATCTGCAGCAAATTATTATATCTGTATTACTTCATGTATTGATCAGAAACTAAAGTAGTGTAATAATGGTATGTAACAATATATGTAAAAATGTCTAAAGTGGAACCAATACTTAATGATGTATGGTTTCCATCCAGTATGAACCCACTACATTTTCTCCTACATTTAACGAATGGTAACTATTGGTTTTAAATATATTATCAATGTTTAGCATATAGTATAGCTGTAATCAGCAGGGTGAGTAATAATTTAAAACATTAGAAAACAGTAGAAGTTGTGTTAGGCTTAATGATGATAAAATACAATTGATGTTTTCAGAGGCCTAGGCTATACTAATGTGAAAGTGAATGTAAATGATCGTTATATATTTTTTAACTTATCATCCATATTTTATCAGCTTACAATCACTTCTCTCCAATCCCAACTTACCCCATAAGCCAACAACCACTCTATCTTACCTACTAAAGTGTTTGACCAATACTGGTCCAACTTAACACTTATTTCATTCCTCATACCACTGACTTCCAGCATCAACTTATATATGGAAATATTAGGGATACTAAATTATGGTGGATGTTGAAGGATTTTTTTTTTTTTTTTTTTTTTTTTTTTTTTTTTTTTAAGCAAAAGAAAATGTTAGGCAGTTGAGAGGATTAATTAGATACCAATGTATGTGGAGATACACAGAGTAGTAAATCTGAACCTGTAGTGCCGGATAACTACAATGCTGAATCCTATGTTCTTTTTTTAAAAAAAATCTTAATATTGCTATTACATATCTAATGGTGTCTTTTGCATGTGCTTGTTTGTAATCTGTGTTTATTATCTGTTAATGTTGTTGTTATCAGGGAGTAAAGTAATACTCTCTACATAGGAATGATCCAGACCTCCCATAAGCCTAATGCATTGCATTCACAGCTGTACCTCACTCCAGAGTGAAAATATTCACACCAAATTTTTTACACATAAATCTTGTGCCACAATGGTTGTTGTATTAATATTTCAACATCATATACAAAGCCAAAGCATAAATATTTGTACATAAAAAAGGCACCCTTCATCAGATTTCAGCATTATTGTCATGATAGGTAGACTTTTATCTGAGAAAGCTTAAGTCTGAAACGGTAGTATATATTGACTTGATGTGGTCTCCAAGCACCTGGGTAAGCGTTCTTTAACATTGTGTAGTAATGGGTGCAGTTTTGGTATAGTCACGCCAACTAGGAGTTTGTTTTGGCTGCCAAAAACTAATCGGAGGACCAATCAGGTTGAAATTTGGCACATAGTTTCCAAGTAAGCAGTTCAGTTCTATTAACCATGTGGGTGTGGTTTAGTCATATACATCCAGGGGGGTAGTTGTTTAGGTGGACAAAATTGATTAGATGGCCAAACAAGCTGAAATTTGGCACACAGTCTCCAAATACCCGGATGAACATATTAATCACATGTGGGTGTGGTTTAATCATAGCCACACCCACATGAATTATTTTGGCTACCAAAAAATAAACTATAGGACCAATCAGGCTGAAATTTGGCATGTGGTCTCTGTTATTGTAGCATGGATTAGATTTCATAGTAGTCATACCCACAGGAAGTTGTTTTAGCATGTTAAAAACTATTCAGAGGACCAATCCAGTTGGAATTTGGTATGTCAGTTCTTTGTAACCAGGTGAACATTATTAAAAAAATTATATATATATATATATATATATATATGGATGTTGTAATAGGGGTAGTTTTCTTTTTACCACACCCACAAGAAGATGTTTTGGCTGTCAAGAATAATCAGAAGGACAATCTGGCCAATAATTTGGTTTGTGCTTTATAAGTAATTAGGTAAGAGTTATTAACCTCGTGAGGGTGTGGTAGCAGTGGGTGTGGTTTTGTCACAGCTACTCACAGGAAATTTATAAACTTCCAAGAACTAATCAGATGACCAATCAGGCTGAAATTTGGCATATGATCTTTAAGTAACTAGGTTACTGTTATTAACTGCCTGTGAGTATGGCATTATCATAGCCACATCCACAGGGAGTTGTTTTTAATTACTATAGACTAATCAAAAGACCAATGAGGTTGAAATGTGGCATGTAGGCTCCAAGTAATTGGATGAGCGTTATTAACTACTTCTGGGTATGTGATGGGTGTGGTTTGTCATAGCCACACCTATAAAATTTAATGTGGGTTGGATAATCCCTTTTTAATTCAACTATTGCAGACACTTTTGATCAAAGGCTTCTTTCACATCACTTCACATGTCCAACAAAAGAGGGGGAAAACAAATGAGTACAAAGTATTTGTTCCAAATAAAAGAGGATATAGGAATTGGGAGATGCAGCCTTGTGCCTACGTCAAATCCACTCTTCTTGCGAATAGAAGTGAGCAATTTTAGTGACCAATTGGGGTTGGTGTAGGTATGGGTTTGTGCCTCTCCATTCTTGCATCCTCTTTTTTATTTGGAACAAATTCTTCACCTCATTTGTAAAGTAACAGATTCAGAGAGATAGCAACATCACCAGTGAATTTAAATTTGTGAAGGAAAAAAGAACACTTAGGTCAAATCTAAGATGGTCCAATATTTAAATTGTTTATACACATGTACCAAATTTGGTGCTTTTATCTAAAAGTGTGGGATAGTTTGGCTTAGCTCCCCACTAGTAGCTAGGATCAGGATTATTAAATTGACATGTAATACCTTATAATTGCTTCCCTAGAGAAAATTTGTTACTCATTCCAATCTTTTATGACTGGGAAAGAAAAAATAAACAAAATAAAAACAACTGAACAGAATTCTAGGAAGCCTTCTTTACTATAAATAAAAGACATGGATACTACTTAAAAAGAAAGTTTAAGATTTTTGTGGAGGGTATTAGGATTTGAAAAAATTATAATTTCACTAAATGACTTTATACTTTCTGTAAGTTTGTTATTGCCTCTGCTGGAAGAATCAATGTAGTCTGTTCAATGTGCTAAATTTGAAATTTCTCAACTCTTCACAAATTTATGCCTACTCTTGGTTTAACATAGCTGTCAATAAAAAAGTATAACTCACATTTATATAAAATCTGCTGACAATTTTGGGGTTAAAATCTGCTGACAATTTTGGGGTTAAAATCTGCTAACAATTTTGGGGTTAAAACTCTCATTTTTGTTCAAATTGATTTCAATTAAAAATACCTACTGAAGTTAAGCACTGTTAGGCCTGCTCAGTACTTGGATGGGTGACCACCTGGGAACAGCAGATCTTGTAGGTGCTTTACCTTTTCCCCTTATTTTCCCCTCACCCTCTGCTCTCTCTTCTCACTTTACCACAAAGGGCTCAATTTGACTCGCTAAATTTGAAATTTCTCAACACCTCACAAATTTATGCCTACTCTTGATTTATTAAGGCAGTATAATATTGGGGAGAGTATTGAAATCCATCATGCTAACTAATTTTGGAGTTCTTATAATGCTATTCATGAAAATAGTTTCACTGAGTTATTTATTCTAAAATATTTTTTCTTTTACATGCTTAAAATAGTCACTAATTGTTGTGCGTATCAATTGAATTGTGTTCACTTATGGATATGCTGTGTTAGCCTCCCCAAAATGCTTTTGATAATTAATCTTCGGGTTCTGAAAACCAATGGTATATCTGAAAAGCAAGCTGAAATGACATGTCCATCTGTATAAAAGAGCATTTGGTCTTATATTGAAGCTTACATTTTAATGTCAACAGGTAATGAACATGCTAAATATTCTTTTTTGTTGAATATTTTTAAGTGCATAATATGTATATTAAGTAAAATAGCCTCAGTCTTTTTTTTTTGTTGTTGTTGATATGAAGTAACACATTGGTTATACTGATGAAGAGAAAAGAAATCAGATGATCCTTCTAGAAAAAAAATCTTATAAACACACCCATTTATAAAAAAAAAATTAAGTTATGTCATAGTAAAAGAAAAAATTCATTTTTTTCTGGTAGTATTCAATGACAACTAATATATTTGGTAAAGTTTACAGTTCAAAATATAGATAAATACATAGTCACAGATCCGTCACTTTAACAGGTTTAACAGGCTTAGAGATGTTCGGTCTAACTTCACCATGACTAACTTCACCTATCTTCCAAAAATTAAAAGTTAATTTTGAATCAGTGATAACTTTATATGGCATATAAAAATAGCCCTTGTCACCATATGATTCTCCCCAACTATTCAAAACGATGATGTGTTTCAAGTTGTCATTGTAACCAACAGCCAATACACCATGCAATTCAGGTTCAGAGGTGTTCTGTATCTCTTCATCGGATGGTACAGGCATAAATCCTTGATTTTTAGTAATGAGAAAGCTTTTGTATATCTTAAATCCAAATGCAATTGGGAATCCATCCTTTAGACATGCTCTAAATTGGTTGAGGTCATGGTTGAGATACTCGTACCTTTTTATTCTATTTCCCACTGCAGAGTGATAGCAATTCATTGGAGGTGGTGTTAAAACATTCTGTACGTTGTAAGGCCATAAAGACTCCTTGCAAGCTCCTGCTACTACCATTCCCCTTAAGGTATCACGAATGGAGGCACCATCATCTACTTTAAGATTCTTCTCATACCTACGTGCATTGAAGTAAACAAACAAGCGTGAGCAATGAAAATTATAATATGGAAGGCCTGCTTCTTCTGCCTGCTTGTTCAGTTCCAATTCATATGCAGAACAAATAACATTTGCTCCACAGCTATTCATCTTGCCTTGTGCATAGACTTGTCGGACATATTTACGAAGGTCTACCACTGGATGTTCATCTGCAGAAGAAATATGTGGAGCACCATAAACTTTTTCGAAGTCCCTGTGATCATGTTTGTCAAGCTTTAGACCAGTATAATACTGAATAATTTCCCTGATAGGATTGAGAGGTTGAGATGTAGATCCTTTAACATCTTCTGTATGTTGAAATGCCATCTTACATTATATTGTAGTGAAAATTGACATTGCAACACTCCTTTTTATAGTCTATGCAGCATTATCATCAATAGATATTGATACTACAACCATATTGTTTTCTATTACTAAGCTTCCTATACTAATTTATAGATATAATGAAATAAATAGAAGCTTAGAAGAATTAACAACAAACAAAATTGAAGAAAAAAGAAGGAGCGTATTACGATGTATTTAGCTTTCACTTCACTTTTTTTAATTTAATTTTGTAAATATTTTAAGCCAACTGTGTTAATGATATGAGTATAAATTGTTAGTTGCTAAATATACATGTTATTACTATTTATGTGGTGGAAGCTTATATAACATAAAATGTCAAACATAGAGTTTTTAAAACAAATGTTAAGTAAATTTAGTGCAGCTTCAAATACGTTTTATGATGTCTTGGTCTTGTAGTGGCTTGTTTTTCTTTCGAAATGTGATGTATGTTCATAATTAGCAACATGCAGAATAATAATTTTTTTACAACTCTATATCACATGCTTTAATGGCCCAAATAAATGTGAAATACTTCTCATGAAGAGAGTTCATATCTTCTTGGAGGTGTCAGGATTATGGATGATTTAATTGCAGCAAATTGATATCAATGTATTACTTCAATATCGATCAGAGTCTTAGTAATGCTACATGTGCATAATGGTAAAGTTGAGGATAGATACATACCTAAACTGGAATCAGCAGTTAATGCTGAATGATTTACATCTATTAATAATATTTCTCCCACATTTAACCATTGGTCTCCATTGGTCTCAAATATATATATTTCATCAATTTTTTACACACAAGAGATCAGAACTTTGAAGCCAGCAGGGTCAGTAACGATTAGGTACTAAAGTTGTGTTAGACATGGAGATATAAGGAATTGTATGTCTGAACCTGTGGTGTGTGCCAATGATGAATCAGAGTTGCTTCTTCATGCTCATTACTAATGATGTTATATTCATGTGCTTTTTATGCCAGAGTAAAGATTAGACCTAAATAACCAAAGTATTAGATTCAAGGTGCTGGAGACCTTTGATAATAAACATTATGTCATCTATTGATGTTGTCATCATGGGATGGGAGAGCTTATATATATATATATATATATATATATATATATATATATATATATATACTAGCAGATATAATCATTGTTGGCCAAGATTTAATGCAGCAGACAAATGGAACATAGAGATTGTATGAGTTACTATGGAGTACTTTTGATCACTGCAATCAATCTTATCCAGCATAAGACCCTTTACCTCTGTCAAAGTCAAGCTTCATATGGTTAGGTATGATAGGTTGCAAGTTGGTGTATAGTCCTGAAATGTAGCTTTTAATGAAGGTTGACAGTTTTTCCAGTTTCTGCTTTTCCATTTGTTCTTCCTCTATTTTTTACCTTTCTCCCATTTTTCCTTTATCTTTTCTTCTTTCCCCCTAATTTTTCCTACTTCCCCCCCCCCCCCCCCCCATGCTGTCAAAGTTGAGCTGCATGGTAGGCTGCAAGCAGGTGTATAGTCCTGATTCAAGTTTGACAGTTTTTTCAGTTTCTACTTTTCCTTTCATTCTTCTTTCCCCTTTTTTTATACTTTACTTCCTTTCTTCTTTCACTCTCTTCTTTTTTCCTTTCTATTGTCTTCTTTTCCTCATATTTTCCTGACTTTTCGTTTCCCCCTACCTTCACATTCTTTTCTTCCTCCTTTTTCCACACCCCATCTTCTTTTGCACCTCCCCATATTTTTCTTCTTTCTTTTCGTCTTCCCACTAACCAGCAAAAAATGCAAACCAATAGGGAGTGAAAGAAGAAATGAAGAGGTAAAATGGGGGGGAAGGAAGGTAAAAGGGGGGGGGGGAAGAAGGTAAAGGGGGTGGAAGGAAGGTAAAAGGGGGGGAAGGAAGGTAAAATGGGGGGAAAGAAGAAAAAAAAGATGAGAAAAATAGGGAGAAAGAAGGAAAAGGAAGGAAAAAATAGGGGAAAAAGAAGAAAATATTGAAGGAAGAAAGATAAAAGGAAAAATAAGAGAGAAGGAAAAAAGATAAAAGGAAAAAAAATAGGAAAAAAAGATAAAAGAAAAAATATCAATGAAAAAAATAGGCAAAGAAGTTAGAAGGAAAAGATGAAATAAAAATAAAGAAGAAAAAAAAAATAAAACCAAAAAAGAGAAGGGAACAGATGAAGGAAAATAATAAGAGAAAAAAGATAAAAATTAAAAATAGATAAAAGAAAAAGATAGAAGGAAAGAGATATAAGGAAAAATAATTAAAAGGAAAAAGAAATAGAAGAAAAAAATAGAAGGGAAAATAGAAAGAAAAAATTGAAAGAAAAAAAAAGGTAAAATGATAAAAAATAGAAGGAAAGGGTACAAGGAAAAAAAATAAAAGGAAAAAAGATAGAAAGAAGAAAGGATAGAAAGAATCAGAGCTTATTCTTAATGTAGAAGTATTTCCAACTTTGATACTTGATCAATAGAGATATTGCCGTTTCTAAGATTTAGCATATCTTTAGTTACCTCAAACTTCTTGCAACATGTGCTTTTTTCAAAGTTAGATTTGTACAATTTCTGAGTGAAGTATCCAGCATTTTTAGGCTCACTCTGTTCCTCTGCTTTGTTTCATATTAACAACATTAGGAAAAAAATTGTTTTAATACTGGAGTTGCCAATGAATCTAAGACATAATCTGCTAGTTCTTGAATACAAAGTTACCAACATAGTCCCTGTACGTTCACCCACAAGTCAAAAAATTCACTGTGTGCAAAATCACCTTCAAACACCTCTGCTTCTGACCAGATGGCTTGTATCAGGGCCCAATGTGCTGTTCTATTTCTCATTGAGAAGATGCTGGAATGGAAGCTGGCGAAAGGGATGGTTTAAGAGGAGACTTTCTTTGTACTGAGATTGCAGAGGCAAGAGAAAATGTAAACCCTTTTAAAACCAGTTGTGGTGGCATCCCCAAAATTTTTTCTTCTTATAACCATCTCAGGTTTGCTAGGTACAAACTCTAGGGTTTCGTTCAATTCTGTCCAAAGGCTTGGCCGTTATGCCCATACATACATATCCAAACTATATATTAGAAGATGTATGTGTCCATGTTTATGCATATACACTTTCCTGCCAAGCACCGAACCAAATAAAATTCGCACTTCAGGAAGGATACATACTGCATTGTGGATGATTTTTATTCCCAAAAATTTGAGTCACCTGACCACACTACTTTTTGTGGGTAGTGAGGCTCAAAATGCCAAAAATGATATTTCGACATAACCTAGACCTACAGGAACAAAAACTTTGGCTTGCACATTCATTATAACTCTGGGAACAACATGGTTTAGGCTGGGTCACACTTGGTCACACATCTTCCTCTGGTTACGTCAGGTTAAAAATGCCAAAAATGGTATTTAGCATAACCTTAGACCTACAGGAACCAAAAATTTGGCTTGCACACTCATAACTCTGGTCACACATCTACTCTGGTTACGTCAGGTTAAAAATGCCAAAAATGGTATTTAGGTCAAAATTTTGGAAATAAGCTAGGTCATACCTGGTTGTACTTCTTCCTGTGGGCATGTCATCACATCCTGGGAACACTGGGTATGTCTAAATAAATGTGGGTTGAATGTTAACTGTATTCATCTTCAGTGTTATGTTAGCTGACATATAAAAATTGTGGAAGCTAGCACATGTCTCGTCTCATGGTTGAAGAGGTCAAGTCAACATTTTTGGCTGAACAATTCATATTTGTTATTTTGTAAATAAAGTTATGCCAATATCTTTTCAATGGTGGAAGTTAGTATTATGTCTAAAACTGTTGTAATAATAACCCTTTTTGTTGCAACAATAATGTTGAATGGTAGAAGTTAGCATTGCGCTTCAATTTGTTGTATAAATACCCCATTTTATTGCAACAATGGGTTAAGTCAATATGACTATTGATAATTATTCTTCCTATTGACATAAGTTGAAAATAATCAGAGAAACCATTGTATTTCTGTAGAGTAAGCTAGAATGATATGTCTACCATATGAAAGAGCATGTGGTTTTTTTTTTAATTTATCAAATCCTACAATTTAAGATCAACAGAAAATTCCCAACAATACTGTATAGAATCAGCTCTGATGAACATAATAAAATAGGTTTTTTTTTTGGAATATTTCAGTGCATAATATGTTCTTAAAGTATAATTTCATCAGTCTTTTTCTATTTATACAAAACTAGCAGCATATACCCGGCATTGCCCGGCCAATGTCAGCATGAAATATTATAGAAGCTTCTCAAATTTCACCTGGTTGGCCCTTTAATTAGCTTTTGGCAGCCAAAAGTACTTCCTGTGGGTGTGACTAATGCAAAACTACACACATTGTTATGCCCCTATGTAGTTAATAATGCTCACCTGGTTACTTGGACTCTGTATGCTCAATTTCAGCCTGATTAGTCCATAAATGAGTTTTTGGCAGGCATAATGATGTCCTATGGGTGTGGTAATGACCAGACTACACCAATTGACACATGCACATGTGATTAGTAAGGCTCACCTGGTTGCTTGGAAGTCTCGTTCCAAATTTCAGTCTGGTTGGTTGTTTGATTCGCTTTTAATAGTCAAAACAACTTCCAGTGTGTGTGGCTATGGCCAAACTATACTCACATGTGGTTAATAATGCTTTCTTAGTTACTTTGAGACCATACACAGATTTTCTGCCTTATTGATCTCTGATTACTATTTTAGCCAAAGTAACCGCCTGTGGGTATGGCTATGGCAAAAACACACCCATTATAATACCCATACTTGTTAAATAACACTCACTCAGGTTGTTGGAGAGTACATGCCAAATTTCAGCCTTTTAAATCCCGGTGTTTAGTCGTAATGCCTAGACACACATACTTATGAATCAAAATATATATTAAAGTGTGTTCGTAGATCTAACTCCTTTAGTCCAACTGTTTTAATTTAAGAAGTTCTTGCACTTTTTCACTTTTCACACCAATGGGAAGAGGTGTAACCAAGTGTGTATGCATACTGTGGTGTATGGATCCCCTAATCAATATAACAACAGCTAACGATCAACTTAACACTCCAGAGAGAAATCTTTATTCGTTTTTTAGAAAAGCACATGGCACCCGTCTTAAAACAATGACATCATCCATCATAAGTATTAATCATAGTTCATAGAGGTTAGAGTTCAATTCATGACTAAAGTTTAATTCATCACATTTCCTTACCCCTCAAATTGACAAGTTCGAGGAGAACCGATCTGGTGGTCTTCTATCTCGTTGAGGGTAGCATTGAGAATGTTCAGTGGTTGTTTCCTGTCCATCTGCTACTGTTTGACCTATATCAGCATGTTGGCAATTCTCTTCACTTGGTGTGTGAGCTATGTCAGCATATTGAAAATTCTCTTCACCTGTGGTGTGTTCTTCAGTTCCCAATCATTCCAGCACATGGTCAATATGACGTTTGAGAATATTTCCACCTTCAACCTGGACTTTATATGTAACTGGTCCAAGAGGTTCTACAACAGTTCCTGGAATCCACTTGTCTGTGTTAAGACGAAAATCCCGAACCATCACTGGCTGATTTGGAGAAAAATAAGAGGTTTAGCCCTTTTGTCATGGTACCCCTTTTGATCAGCTTGTTTCAAAAGTACTCGTGTCTCAATATCTGGTTTCAATAAATCGAACAAGGTACGCAAATTGCGTCCAAGGAATAACTCACTAGGTGCTACATTGGTAGTACTGTGAGGTGTGGACCTATATCTCAAGAGAAATTGTGTGAGATGATGGTTGAGAAAAGGACCATCTTTTTCTCCAGCTTTCATTGCTCTTTTAAAAGTTTGCACGAACCTCTCTGTCAGCCCATTGGAGGCAGGATGGTAAGGTGCACATAAAATATGCTTGATTCCATTGCTTTGCATAAATTGAGCAAATTCATCTGATGTGAATTGTGGTCCATTGTCTGATACCACTTGTTCCGGAAGGCCATAATGAGAAAACAGGATTCGCAATGTTTCTATGATAGTCTGTGAAGTGGTAGAAGGCATGACAATAACCTCAGGCCAATTTGAGTGGGCATCCACGATGATTAAAAAAATCTTGGCAAGGAATGGTCCCGCAAAGTCTATGTGGATCCGTCTCCAAGGAGCATTTGGCTATACCCATGGGTGAAGCGGAGCTGAGGCAGGAGCGGACTTTACTGCCTGACAGGTCAGACATGATTTCACCAAAGTTTCAATTTCTTGGTCCAATCCCTTCCACCAAAAATAGCTTCTTGCTACAGCCTTCATCCTTACAATTCCAGGATGAGTGTCATGCAATGATTGTAGAATGCGTGACTGCAGAGTTTCAGGTATAATCACGTGGATTCCCCACATGAGGCATCCACACTCAATTCCGATTTCTTCACATCGTGATTGATATTGTTTGAGTTCTTGAGGTATGTCCTGTGGCCATCCATCTTTAACATAACCATACACTTGACTTAGCACCTTATCAGTCTGTGTTGCTCTTTGGATGTGTTGTGAAGTGACTGGTAGGGAATGCAGTTGCCCAACATTGAAAACATGAATGCCTTTTTCTTTAGTCAATGCTACATCATCTACCAGGGGAAGTGGTAGTCTAGATAATCCATCAGCATTGCAGCGGAGTTGTGTTGGTTTATACTGTTTGTCATAGGTATAGGTTGACAACAGGACTGCCCATCTTTGGAGTTGAGCAGCTGCTAGTGAGGGAATGCCCTTCTTGGTTCCAAAGATAGCTGTGAGTGGTTTGTGGTCAGTAATGAGGTTGAACTTCCTGCCATACAAATATTGGGGAAATTTTTTTACACCAAAAACCAGGGATAGAGCTTCCTTCTCTATTTGTGCATAGTTCCTTTCACTAGAGGACAATGTTCGTAATGTATAAGCAATAGGCTTTTCAGACCCATCTGGGAACACATGGGAAATAATTGCTCCAACACCATAAGCAGATGCATCAGCAGCGAGGTTGATGGGGAGCTTAGGGTCATAGTGAGTAAGGACTTTTGCAGAAGTTAGTTGTTGTTTGGCCAGATGAAAGGCCTGTGCACATTCACTGGTCCAGCTCCAACTCTTGCCTGCCTGAAGGAGAGCACTGAGTGGTTGGACCATGGTGGATAGGTTGTGAACAAACTTCCCATAGTAATTCAGCAACCCAAGGAAGGAGCAAACTTCCCGAATATTTGTAGGAATAGGTGCATTGGCAATGGCATCCACTTTGCTTTGTAGTGCTTGAATTCCGCTTTGACTTATTTGATGTCCTAATTACTCAATGGAAGACATAAAAAACTGGCACTTTGCTTCCTTCATGCGGAATCCTCTCTCCTCTGACTGAGTCAGTACCTCTTCAAGTATTTCAGGTGGCTCATTTCATCTTTTGAGCAGATGAGAATGTTGTCAAGGTAGCATATGACATCCAGAATACCCTGTAGCACTGAGTCCATAAGTTTTTGAAACAAAGCTGGGCCTACGCTAATCCAAAGGGTAACCTCTTGCACTGATAGAGGCCTTGATGGGAGCTTATAACACAATAAGAGGTCAACTTTTCATCACAATACTTGCAGATACGCCTGTGAGAGGTCCAATTTCATGAAGACCTTTCCTCCAGCTAAAGTTGCTAAGAGATCATTTGGTCTCGGTAATGGATAATGATCCACCGCTAAACATGGGTTAATGGTGACTTTGAAATCACCACAGATGTGAAAATGTCCATCCTTCTTTGGCACAGCCACAATAGGAGCTGCCAATTCACTGTGGTAAATTCGTTCAATGACTCCTTGCTTCTCTATTTGATCAAGTTCCTGTCCAATTGCCTCCTTGATTGCAAATGGTACCAGACGAGTCTTGAAAAACTTGGGGGTGGCATCTGGTTTCAAGTTCAAGGTAGCTTGATAGGATGACACTGTACCTAGATCATCTTGAAAGAGTGCTTCATGCTTTTGGCTCAGTATTTCCATAACTCTGGTTTAGTAGAATGAATCACAGCAATTTTATTCCAGTCCAGCTTAATGTATTTAAGCCAATTGCGACCCAACAAGGTAGGTCCATCCCCTTGAATGATCACTAGCACAAGCTTTGCCTCTTGACTACCATACTTCACATGCACGTGGATATTTTTAACCAGTGGAATTTGCTTCTCTGTATACATTTTGAGAAGGAGATTTGATCTGTATATTTTTAAAGTTGGGAACATTGCCTTAAGGGTAGCATCAGAGATAATAGATACTGCTGCCCCAGTGTCCACTTCCATAGGTAATCTCATCCCATTTACATTAACAGTCACTTTCAATGGGATTGAAGAGCATTCCTCTACTTTGTTCAAACGGTATTCCTCCTCACTAGAGTCATGGTCTGCAGATTGACGTGACTGAATCTGGTGTGTTCTGTGGAACTGTTTTGTGGATGCAGGGAACTCATTGAAGAGCTGATGTTTGGCCTGAGCTTTAGGTTTAGATCAGCAAACTGGTGCAATATGCCCAATTTTGCCACATGCAGGGCAAGTGGCAGTTTTAAATTTGCATCCACTGCTAGCATGGCCAAGGTGACCACACCTATAGCATGCAGTGTCCTTTGGTTGGGTTGTATGGCTGATGAACTTCTTAATGGTTGCTTCAGCATACTTGAAAGATTTGGTACCTTTATCTGTAGTCTCAATAGTTCTAGCAATTTCTATTGCCTTAGAGTATGTAAGATCCACTTCTGAAAGTGGGCGTCGCTGAGTTGTTTCCTGTTGGAGACCACAGACAAGTCTGTCCCTCAGAGCATCCTCCAGGTGGTCACCAAATTTGCAATATTGTGCCAGCTTCCTAAGACTGGTATCATAATCTGTAACATTCTCCCCCTCAGTCTGATCTCTTTTGTGATAGTGAAACTGGTCAGCAATTACTGCCCATTTGGATTCATACCTTACAGAGAACTTCAGAGATAACTGGTAAAGTTTGTGCACTAGGTAGTTGTGGCACTAAAAGATCACTTAGGAGGGTGTAAGTAGGTGCACCAATGGAGCTCAATAAAATTGGGACATAATTATTCTCTGGGGCATCATTTGCAGAGAAGTAGAGTTGAACCCGTTCAAGATAAGCCTTGATAGAATCAGACTCAGAATTAAAGGCATCAGTGGTACCAAATTTTTTAGCCATTGAGGGTAAGTTCTAATATCCTCAACGCCAAATGTGGTGTATGGATCCCCTAATCAATGTAACAACAGCTAACAATCAACTTAACACTCAAGAAAGAAATTTTTATTCATTTTTTAGAACAGCACATGGCACCTGTCTTAAAACAATGACATCATCCATTATTAGTATTAATCATAGTTCATAGAGGTTAGAGTTCAATTCATGACTAAAGTTCAATTCATCACACATACCATGTATCAAGTCTGTTGTTCCAAGGGCATGTCTGGCCAAAGTACCATTTTTGGCCTTTTTTTTGGCCTGACATGAAAACAGATGTGGGTGTGGTCATATAAATGTACTTAAATATTCCCCAGATTAAATTGATTTCAAATATATATGGGTTCATGGTCTAACTCCTTAGGTTAAAGTATTTCTAGTGATAAACCATTTTTGGCATTTTTAGCCTTACACAGGAAAAGGAAGAGGTGTGGCAAGGTGGGACCCAGCCCATGATACTCTGAGAGTGAAGTTGTATAAGCATACCAATTTTTAAATCTGTAGCTCCAAGGGTATTTCTGGAAAAAATACCATTTTTGGCTTTTTCTTGTTACTATGGTAACCATTTTCCGAAATTTTTAGCCCATGTTTTAAGTTGGGTCAAAATCTATCATCATGCCAAGTTTCAGAGAAATCCACCTACCAGTTTGGCCAGAATGATGGTACAAACATACAGACAGACAGACACACAGACAAACAGACAGACATACAGACATCTCCTTTTATATATATAGGAGATAACATTGGTTATACTGATGGAGAGAAGAAATTCAATTAATCCTTTTTAGAAATAAAAAATCCAACTTATAGACACTAGAAAAGTATCCATCCTCTGGATGGAGACAACCAAAATATCTTACCATAACTTGAGATTCTTTTTTATTGGTTTGCTTGTTCCCTGTTACATACCGAATGCTTGTGCCCACAGTCCTCAAAAAGAAGAAAATGGAAAGAAAAAGAAAGGAATTTGGGCATAGTTTTGCTGACCTCACTTAGGGTGTATTTACATAATTATGGTTTGTATATAGTATTCCTAATGCATATTAGCATACAGTTAACATGTATGCTATTGGCTTAATAATGGTAAAATTTAATTGACGTTTTTGGAGGCCTAGGCTATACTAGTTTGAAGTGAATGTAAATGATTGTGATATATTTTTGAACTTATCATCCATATTTTATCAGCTAAAATCATATCTCTCCTACACAAACCCAATATATTTAATACTTACAATCCTTGCTCTCCAATCCCAACTTACTCCATAAACCAACAACCACTCTATCCTACCTACTAAAGTGTTTAACCAATACTGGTCCAACTTCTATTCAGCAGAGGCACGTGTTATTTTGACTGGTCATGATCGTAACTTGAGTTCCACAAATGAAATATCTCATTCCTCACACCATTGACCTCCAGCATCAACTTATATGTGGAAATATTAGGGATACTAAATTATGGTGGATGTTGAAGGATTTTTGTTTAAGCAAAAGGGAATGTTAGGCAGTTGAGAGGATTTGTTAGACTAATGTATGTGGAGATACATGGAATAGTAAATCTGAACCTGTAGTGCCTGATAACTATAATGCTGAACCAGAGTTCTTTTTTTTTTTTTTTTTAATTTTAATAATGCTATTACATATCAAATGGTGTCTTTTACATCTGCTTGTTAGTAATCTGTGTTTGTTAGCTGTTGTTGTTGTTATCAGGGAGTAAAGTAATGCTCACTACATAGGAATGATCCAGACCTCCCATAAGCCTAATGCATTGCATTCACTGATGTATCTCACTTCAGAGTGAAGATTTTTACAGCAAATTACACTTTTGTTAACTTTTTGGCACAATGATTGTTATATTAAAATTTCAACATCGCATCTGTAGCCAAAGCATAGATATTCATACTTTAAAAAATGGCACTCTTCTTCAGATTTCAGCATCATCATCATGATAGGTAGATTTTTCTCTGAGAAAGCTCAAGTCTGAAACCGTAGTAGATATGGACCTGGTTCTTTTGCCATTCTATTCTCTACCATGGTGAACAGTGCAACACATGGTCATTTTTCTGTAAGGTGTTAATTATACGACTTAGAGGGCTAAGTGATTATCTCCAATCACATGTACACTAAATGCTAAGACGACTGGTAAAGGGTCTCTACATTGGTTTGCATAACACCCTCTATAGATTAATTAACCATTGACCAAACATGCTAAACTTTGGAGTGTGGTCTCCAAGTACCTGGGTAAGTGATATTAACATTGTGTGGTAATAAGTGAAGTTTTGGTATAGCCACGCTCACTAGGTGTTTGTTTTGGCTGCCAAAAACTAATCAGAGGTGCAATCAGGTTGAAAATTTGGCACATGGTTTCCAAGTAAGCAATTCAGTGCTATTAACCATGTGAATGTGGTTTAGTCATATACACCCACGGTAGTTGTTTAGGTGGACAAAATTGATTAGATGACCAAACAAG
This sequence comes from Lycopodina hypogea, assembly GCA_963969325.1. Classification (NCBI taxonomy): domain Eukaryota; kingdom Metazoa; phylum Porifera; class Demospongiae; order Poecilosclerida; family Cladorhizidae; genus Lycopodina; species Lycopodina hypogea. Next base: position 8,761,524 of record OZ017780.1, on the reverse strand, counting down.
CTGAAATTTGGTGTGTGGTCTCCAAATACCTGGATGAACATATTGATCCCACATGTGGGTGTGGTTTAGTCATTACCACACCCACCCACATGAATTGTTTTGGCTGCCAAAAAAATTAACTATTGACCAATCAGGCTGAAATTTGGCATGTGGTCTCTGTTATTGATAGCATGGATGTGATATCATAGTAGCAACACCCACAGGAAGTTGTTTTAGCCAGTTAAAAACTATTCAGAGGACTAATCATGTTGAAATTTGATATGTCCAGGTGGGTAGTTTTGTTTTTACTACACCCACAAGCAGTTGTTTTTGCTGCCAAAAAATTAATCAGAAGGCTTATCTGGCCAAAAATATTGTTTGTGGTTTCTAAGTAACCAGGTAAGAGTTATTAACTGAATGAGAGTGTGGTACAGTGGGTATGGTTTTGTTGCAGCTATACTGACAGGAAATTGTTTTGACTGCCAAGAACTAATCAGATGACCAATCAGGCTGAAATTTGGCATATGATCTGTAAGTAACTGGGGTACTGTTATTAACTGCCTGTGATTGTGGTATTATCATAGCCACATCCACAAAAAGTTGTTTTGACTGCCAAAGACAAATCAAAAAACCAATTAGGTTAAAATTTGTCATGTAGGTTCCTTCCAAATAATTGGGTGAGTGTTATTAAATGGGTATGTGAATGGGTGTGGTTTTTCATAGCCACACTTACAAAATTTAGTGTGGGTGGGATAATTTTCCTTTTTATTCTATTATTGCAGACACTATCAATCAAAGGTTACCTTCGCACCACTTCACACGTTCAATAGAAAGGAGTCAAATGAGTGAGCACAAAGTATTGTTCCAAATAAAAGAGGACACAGGAATGGAGAGATGCAACCTTGTGCATATGTCAAACCCACTCTTCATGCAAATAGAAGTGAGCAATTTTAGTGACCAATTAGGGTTGACGTAGGTACAGGGTTGCGTCCCTCCATTTCTATGTCCTCCTTTTTATTTGGAACAAATTTTTGTGCTCACTTGTAAGATAACAGACTCAGAGAGATAGCAACATCACCAATGAATAAAAATTTGTGGAGGAAAAAGAGAACACTTAACAATTTAATTGAAAAACCAACGGCAACAAAACAAATCTGAATATCTATACAATAAAGTGGGAATAGCCTGCCCGCCTGCCCGCCCACCTGCCCGCCCGCCCGCCTGCCCGCCCGCCTGCCCGCCCGCCTGCCCGCCCGCC